>JADKLZ010052261.1:0-12060 GCA_021533235.1 Biomphalaria straminea | reverse complement strand
GCCACAATTTGTTACTTTGACAGTAAACAAATGTTAGGTGAGTCTCAAATGACGTGCACCTTGCTGATTGATGACTTGGATGACGCCAGACTAGCACAGACAGGATTCTGTACTCAGGCTTCAGCTTCTCTTCGGCTTCTATGTTCACCCACATTGCGGTTCGTCAGACATATCAGGGGTTGTTTCTACTGCTGTTGATATCACGCTCTCAAGATGTCAAAATAATGGAGAAATGAGCATTGACCTGGTGTATACAATCACCAGATATTAAGTCCAAATTGGCAGCTAGGTTCTTTTCACAGTACAGGTTCTTGAAAAATGTTGACTAGGTTCTTGTTGATGTTATATATATATATATATAACTTATATCTTGAGAAGTTTAGTAGACTTCATAATTCATTTATGTAGATGGTTCAGATGTTAGCTTGTCACAAGAGATTGAAGCTGACAGAAAATGTTTCAATCTGTAGGCCTATATTCAATAAATCAAAGTTATTGTAGTGACATACTTTCGTTTGCTTAGCACACGATGTTGAGGTCAGTGTGTGTTTAGGTCAACCAGTTAAAAAATGCAGGCTCTGGCTAGTTCAATGACAATGGACTTGTAAACAGGTTACGCTTGAGTGATCCTGTGTTGACTGTCTTGTTACAATTTAAAATAGAAAGCGTAGAATAAAATTCGGGCTTGAGTTGAAATATAATAGTCACCTTTGAAACTTGTACTTGTAGAGTAAAAAAATTCTTGCGTCTTTACAATCCAGGTAGAGATCTTACTGGCGAAAAATAGTCCGTGTTTCTGAGTTCTCCACGAGATCCGTGCGAGTCAAGGACGCAACATACTGTACCACCAAATGTAAAAGTATGGTACTGGCTGATAACGCGAATGTCTGATGTGTGTGTTAGGGCCTGGTCTGGCCATATAGCTGTACTCAATTACTTAATGAGGAATAAAGTCCATATCAGCAGACAACAACGAGTTTATTCACAAAATATAACAAACATAATTCACTGGCAATTCACGTCATTGAAAATACGTTGACTTTGATACAAGATTATAAAATATATATAAGTCCAATGAAATACACTTTGTTCAACTTCCTTAAATACAAGGTACAAAAAACAGATAGAGTATCGCTACGACCTTACTCTGCTGGAGCTCAACATTAACTCTTTACAAGGTACAAAATATAGTCAGAGTATAACTACAACCTTACTCTACTGGAGCTCAACATCAACTACTTAACATCGCTTCATACTCAGAGAGTCTCTAAACTATTCTCGTGCTAAAACACGAAACATTCACCAAGTGACCAAATGTCACATCATGTCACAAGGGTTCTAAAACTGGGCTGTGACACCCATATAAGGTACTCTGTTTGCCTTATCTTGCACTTGTCATAGTTCAGCTTTAGATTGAACTCCGCTGCTCTTTGCATAACTTGTTTCAATATATGATCACTAGTCGACCGGCGGCATAGCATACGCCGCTATTTTCCAGGGCAGGCCTTAGGCACTGCAACATATGCGACCACAGTGGGTCCCGAACTTTCTTTGGACCCGTGCTAATTTTTAGGTGTATAAATTATGAAATTGAACCATTTTATAAAGCATAACAGATTTCCCGCGGCCTCTTGATTTACCAGGAGCCCCCTGGAAATCTCCTGAAATGGTATTAAATGCTATGCCGCCGGTCGAAAAAGTCCTGGAAATTTCCGGACATTATTAAAATCTTTTTAAAGTAAAAAACAAAAAAATGCTATGCTATTTTGTGAATGAAAATAGTGCGGATTTGGATATATTATTTCTTATTCACAACATGCTGCGCCATGGGATCTTCCCAATTGCTTGATATAAGTAAAGTGAATGCGTGAATTCATGAATGAAAAATACTATGAAAATGGCTAATTGACCTTAATTTACGCAATTTTAAGAATATAGCTGCTCTCATGTAACAATGCTTTAGAAAAACAAATGTGAATGTTAATTTGATTAAATGGACTATCTGCGAAGAGAAGTTCTATAATCGAGCAATGGGATCTTCCCATTTACTTGTTATAAGTGAATTCATGAATAAAAAATACAACAACATATGCGACCACAGAGGGTCCCGAACTTTCTTTGGACCCGTGCTAATTTTTAGGTGTATAAATTATTAAATTGAACCATTTTATAACATGATATAACAGATTTCCCGCGCTAAAGTCAAACCTGAGAGTAGTATCTATCTGTGTATTGTCGTTCTAGTTTCAAGAGTTACACGAAGTTACTTCCTTTTTCCAGTCTATATTTATTTATGTCTATGCTATTTTGTGAATGAAATAGTGCGGATTGGGTCCATTCACACCGCGTGCGTACGCCATGGGATCTTCCCTATTTACTTGCCGCTGGCATGTTGTGTGTTTGAACTTTTGTGTGTTTGACCTCTTACTTAGAGGAATATATATATAGATGATGCTCGACATCTCTACCAGCCACTAGAATGTCGTCTATGCTGACATATGCTCCTTCAATACCTTGAAGCATTTCATCCATAATTCGTTGGTAAATTTCTGGTGCTGATTTGATTCCAAAAGGTAATCGTAACCATCTATACCTTCCCAGAGGTGTGTTGAAAGTTGTAAGAAAAGAAGATTCTCTTTCAAGCTTTATCTGCATAAATCCTGACTTGGCATCGAGAACTGAGAATATCTTCGAACCTGGAATGTTAGTGATCACATCTTCAATAGTTTTCATCAGGGGATGTTCCCATCTGATTGCTTTATTGAGATCTTTTGGATCAATGCATATTCTCACTTTGTCATTCCTGAACGAAACAACCATGGAGGTAAGCCATTCAGTAGGTTTATGTACTGAAGTAATAAATCCATCAGCTTGCATTTCCTTAAGTTTTTCTTTAACTTTCTGGCGTAACGATGCTGCTAAGCGACGTGGTGGATGGATAACTCCTTTAGCATTTTCTTCTAACTGAATCTTGTATTCTCCTGGCAGTGTTCTAGTTGTTTTCAGCATTTCGGGAAATTCTCTTTGTAACTCGTCTTCTGCCTTGGATTCTATGCTGTCTATCTGTTGTAGTAGTCCTAAACATTCTGCAGTGTCACCACTCAAAATGTTCTCTTAAGATCTACAACTTCAAACGTTGCTTTCACCTCTTGTGTTTTATTCTTCAAAGGTAGCACCACAGCTCCTAAAGTCTTAATGACGTGATTAGTGTAAGACTTGAGTGACTTTGCTGAATAAGCAAGTTTTACTTTGTCTTTGAGCTTTTCAAACTCTGACTTGACAATAATGTTACACTTTGCTCCAGTGTCAATACGGAAAATTAATGTTTTGCCATGCACTACCAGTTTTACAGTCCACTTGTCTTCAACGACATTGATGTTCTCAACTTTAATTTTCTTAGACTGGCTACTTGCAGTGCTAATAGGTATAATATTTTCATAACTGTGGCTGTCGTATTCTACGAGATTAACGTTGCGTCTTTTTCTGCACATTTGATACCAGTGGTTTTTCTTTTTGCAGAAATTGCATGTGGTTCCTATTGCTAGACATTTTCCTTTTTCGTGGTTCTTACCGCATTTACTACATAATATAGGCCTATCTGAGTGTGACAAAAATAAATTTCGCCCACTTATGGTATCACTCGATAAAAGGGATTTATTTTGTGTTACATTTTATTCACGTAAATTTGGCACACATACAACAAAAGGCACTATTACCACCTCCCCCCCCCCCATACCTCTCGCCAGACTTCGACGTCATCTTGGGCTTTCTTAGGCTAGCACTTTTCTAGTCTAGCCATCAACAAAGGCCACTTGTCGCTAATCTGCCCGTGACCGGGGATAGTTCAAACATTCAACTATGTTTAGCCGACTATCGTATCTCTACGTTGGGCCCATCCTGTGTGAATTATTCCTTGGTTTGCGATATTTTCTGCTCTATCTTCGTTCAAAGAGACAACTCGCGCCGCCACGGGTCGTGTCCCTCCCGATGTGATCACCTTTGCTCTTTAAAGTGTTTATCTATACACATGAAACACGCGGAAAGGTCAAGCGATAATCTGTTTGCCTAAGGACGGGCAGTCTAGACACGAGGCGGCCCTTGTTTGCTTGTCTTATCGATACACGAGGTCAAGCGGAAATCCTTTGTCCATGCAAATCAGGCAGTCTGTCACATTTGAAAGTATGTCTTTCCCCTTTAGCCCTACCTCCTCACCCACGTGTACAAAAGAGGTAGAATTTCCTACTTTCATGTCATTTCTTTCTGGAGAGCTGAGAGTGAAGGATTCACATCTCTGTCTGAGCTTACGCTTACTATATACTATATTCATTTAATTTCTTTTCCTTACTTTTATTGGTGGTAAGCCTTTGGTTATGCTTAATGGCCTCTTACTTACTATGTGTATTTATATATTTGTGCATTTATTTAGTGCATTATATTTTGTGTACATATTTGTGTAATTCTTATCTTGGATTATGCATGGAACTATACTAATGGAACACCAGCTTCGAGATTTTTTGATCAGAGTGCCGTCGCGCATCTTTTCTCGCGCACCGTACGATTTGAAAAATCTGTGATGATGCCAAAGAAGAAATTTACTCGGCGAGCCACTTGGATCGACCTGCATTGAGAGTAAAACTTCCGTTTACTATATTTTATTAGATCTGTAGAAACTTTATCCATTTTCTGACTATCTCATAAAATAGATAAAATTCCCCTGAATAAGAGATCGTCACAAAAGTTATTTTTTTAAGGCCACTTGGTAAAAAGAGATGTTTCCAGTACTTCCTCATTTGGGTATTTTACACAAAATCTGCAACCTTTTTTCATGGACGTTTCATCATTATCATCTGTCCCGCGTAACCAAATCCTCAAATTTTCCCAGTCAGCAGTTAATAAAAAGATATCAAGAGAGAGGCAGTCCATTCTTTTGCCTTTTCCAGCCAGTTTTATTTGGACAACCCTTTTTTTTTCGTGCTTCCTCATCTGTAGATCTATATTTTGAAGAATGATTATTTTTGACAGCTAGTGTTGCTAATTAGTAAAATCAATGTGATCTATCCGACTCATTTTTCGTTTCTTCACAGTATTGGGGAGTTCTTCTTTTTACCAGCCATAATGTTGAGTTGCAAAAGTAGCAACTCAGTTGTCTGATTTTGCTTATAGTGATAAGCCTATATTCATAACTATATCTTTTATATAATAATAGTATACGTTTCTAGAGACGTAAAATGCCACAGAATGCCACAGTATACACATTTTTATAGGCATGTTTTAATAGAACCAAATGACTAATAAACGAGGAACTACCAATCTGGGTATATTAATACTTAAATCTGGGTATTTTAAATTTCGAATGCGCATTTTTAAAATACCTTCATATTTTAGATTCTAGATCTAGATCTAGAAAATCTGATAATGTTTATTTCAGAATCAGATCAGATGTGGTCTACTTGATCCAAATTAAGGTATCTAGATCTAGATTGCATATGTGCTGTATTATAGATCTAATCATCTATGTATAGACCTTATAGATCTAGCCTATGCATCGTTTAGACAGTTTAGTCTTAGTAAATCTACTACCGCCTACCGGTATGACGAGTATATAATATTATTTTATATAATACATACTTCTATAGTCTATAGTAATATAGATCTAGATCTAATAATAATTAATTATATTAATAATAGTATAAATAAATCTAATGATCATCTCTAGACTCTGATCTCTATTAATATTAAAAATTATTAATATCATAAATTCTAAATCTAGATTCTAAATCTGGCCTGTCTATGCCGTCTCACCATAGTCTATGGTAATACAATGATACATGGTATAGATTTAGGGTTATTATACTAGTAACTAGTACCTTAAACTTAATATTAGTTAGTAGTGCTAGTACTAGTAACAAGTAGTAGGATCTACTGTAGACCTAAATAGATGAGACTGACAGTGAAATTAGTGTTAGTAATAGATCTAGTCACTGATAAAGTTAGTACTGTTAGTCACTATACTATAGTCTTTACTGATAGTAGCAGAACCATTCTAGGAGAATCACTTTCTAATAGTTTAATCTTAGATCAAGTGTAGTGTAGTTAAAGAGAAAAGTAAATTTGAAATTTTATTTTATATAATTCATTAATTGTAACTTGTATTTCAATGACCTAATGATTATAGCGGCAGCCTAATTATATCATTTTTAAATTTTAAAAAGTAGACATATAATATATATAGATTCGAGAGGGCCAATGAGGCAAGAGTCTAGTCTAGACTCTAGTACTCTGTCTTTGATCTATCTACTTACTAAGCTAGTCTTGTTAAGCATTGACAACTAGTCTTCTAGTTTATAGTTTATATAATTATTATAGTTTAGATGTAGACTCTAAAATATAAAAATATTTACCATCTAAAATACTAATAACTAAATCTAGAATTCTAGATATATGACAACTACAAAACTTATTATTAAGATATCAGTATAGAATTTAGACTAGTTATAGAGATAAAAAAAGTTCCCCTTTCAGACCTTAATACTTACTTGCAAGAGATAAAAATAAAAATAGGAGGCCTAATACGGTTTTGTCACTCCAAGCTACGCATTTCTACTCGTTTTTTTTTTTACTATTATTCTCGAAACGACTATAGGCACACAGTGACACACGTCTCGTGGGAAACAAAGAAAAAGTTTATATCTGTAATGTTGACAATGTTATAACTAAAATGACAAAAAAAAAAACAAAACTATAGCCTAATCTAAAATCAAATAGATCTAGAGCTAGATTTTATTGGACAATTGATATAAAATAAGAATAATTAATAATAATATGATACAGATCTAAATAAACACATAGATCTACTATTGGGGTCATTCTTAAATAAATCATTAGAATTACTTTATCATCAACTGGGTATTTTTTATTGCCAAAATATAATGTATTTTATATGAATTTATTAAAAACAATAACCAGAAATGAAGCGTTTGACGCAACAAGATCTAATAAAGATTCTAGTTCTAGATCCAGGAAGCTACTTAAATTTAGTTTTCTAGTTTAATTCTAGTTAGATCTACTCATCTAGATGTCCAGACCAGTAGATCTAAATCTAGCCAGGGTCTTTTTTCATGGAATGATAGGCCTATATAAACCCAAAGCCGCCTACTTTTCTGATCACGTCCACGATATCGGATATGACAGATAGCCTAGAGACTCTAGTCTAGACTCTACTGGGACTACTGTACCGTCTCTACTTCTAGATCTAGATTACAGTAAAACTCAAGGTGTACTTCCGACTTAAGCTTAAGAAATCTACTTCAAAGTATAGTAAAGTCACAAAGTGTAATGGATCATTATATATTGACATTAAAAAAATGATTTGCCTAAATGGATCGAATAATCAGTCACTAATTTGATTTTTGCTTTTATTTTGATGACATGTTACGATATCAATGATATTTGAATAAACGCAAGTACGTAGTGGAACAGAAAAGAACCATTTAATATAAAGCAAAGAAATAAAATGTTTATAATTCATCAAACTCACAGGGGACTTGTGTCATTTGTAATGGCAGTTCATGCATTTACAGAAGCTACAAACTATATTACAAAAATAATTGGCTTGTCTTTAAGCTCGAAGACATATGAGAAATATGCTATGTTTCCAGTGGCTACTCATCCACAGCTGTGACCTACATATTTTGTCATTCCAAGCACAGGTATAACCATTGTCTACCAGAGGTAGAATCTGTTTTTTTTTTGTTTTTTTTGCCGTCTACCCTCGGCAATTAATTTTTTTTTGGTGTATACCACACTTTTGTAAGTGACCTCCAGCTGTCTAGTTCTGAAGCTGTATGCAACCAGGTGCTCTCTTCTATGTCAGTTGAAGCAAGTCATTTCATTCCTGTTATATGCATATGACATGTTAAGCAATTAGGTTTTTCCTATCGGACTGCCATTTCGGAAAGTATAGGTGTATAAAATGAAACTCCAAATATCTGGACTTCCAGTTACCAAGAAAATAAGCTTGGGTTTCAAAGAGACAACACTGACATATCATCTTAGATGATCAGTAAAATAAATAGCCACTTCAATTGCAGTCCACAAGATAAAAAGAAGCAATAGTGGCTTCAATAGCATTGGTGATATTTAATTCACTTTTATCTCATTTGCTAGTATTACTATTTCATTGACTAAGTTTTTTTTTATTGTCAAATAGGCCTAAGTATATGTACTAGCTGAACTCAAGGATGAAACTCCAATTTGATTAAAAATAATAATTTAATTTTGTGTAGTCTATATACAAATTTTTATAAGAGATCAAAGCTTAGCTTACTTTACTATAAACTATGATTTTGTGTTCTGACACTACTGTAAATAAATGATAATTTATTTAAAGAATGCAGAGTTGGAAATTCTGTTCTGATGAAAAAAAAATAAATAATAAAGTAGATGTTTATGGTTCCTTTTCAAAGTTTATTTTAAATTTTGTATTAATTTTTAAAAAAAATTATTTATTAAAATTTCATTGTTCATTAACAAATTCAATACATAATCAGCTCTCAATTCACACAGATCACAGCCCATCACTTAAATGTATTTACTGTCAATTCTACAGACTATTCATTTCAAAATGTTGCTTTAAATTGTTATATGACATATACTAAAGTAATGATATGTCATATTAATGTAGCAGCTGAAATAATGACAAATTTTCATTCACTAACTTGTACTGTCATTTATTATCAGACGTGTTAAAAATTATGACCTGTATATATAAATGATTAAGCAGGAGCATCAACATATCTTTAACAATAATTGTCTACAGAAAAACTTTATTCTTATCCAAACAATATACATTTACAATGTATTTGAACAAGCTAATTTATACAAATCTGTATGGCCTAAAGATTATAGCATATTTTGAGCATTGCATGAATACCGATTTACATTATAAAGAACATATGAGAATACTGGACATATTTTTAAAATATCCAGGGTAAAAAAAATTAAAACTAATACGATACATTAAAAGCATTAGCCAAATAAAAAAAAATTCACTCTATGTGAACTCTATGCTTGAAAAAAAATAATTTTGAAATTAATTTAAAAAAAACTTTTTTTTTTTGGTTTTATGGAATGATAGCAGTAATTAATTAACAATTTCATGATTATCCATTCATTTCAATACACTTATAACTCAGTAAGTTTTGCAATAGGCACTAAGAATATTTAATTAATTATTATTTTTTTGCCATCATTTTCTTAGATTTTTATTTTAATAAAAAAAAAAGTAAAATTTCCCTTACATATCTTGCTATCTATGGGGCAGATGATATAAAGTTTATCTGTTTCTGTGCCCCTTGGTTAGCAAAGGTGTCATGTAGCCAGCACAACAACCAACCATCTTTAGAAAAAGTTCCCATTTCAGACCTCATAGTCTATAGGGCAGATGATGTTAAGGTCAAATGATTATTTGGTCAGGGTGTCATGTGGCCATCACAACAATCAACCATCTTTAATTTCCCAATGAAAGTCAGGTACCTGTCAGAGTTGGGTGGACTCAGGGGCATCCTAAAAATCTCAAAATTCAAAATCTGAGTCTCAGAGATTCAAACCCATGACTTAACCATTTAGCCACAGATCCCAAAAGCGCCTTTACTTATTCCTAACTAATGCCAGATATCCATTAGATCTTGGGGGTCTCAGAGTAGCTTCTGAAATTGAAAATCCCAATCTTATTCAAACCCAGAAACCATCAGTTCAGAAGCCAAGTGCTTTACCAATCATCCATGGCACTCCCTCTTGTTTTAATGGGGCTCAGATTAAGTTTTCTAGTAGAATCTCAAACATTTTTAAAGGTACTATATCCAAACCTGTTGGCTGAATGACAGGATATACAAAAATATGTATAGAGCTTACAATATAATATAACTTATTAAAATTGGTCCAAGACTTTTATTTTGCAACATGATGGGATTTTCCTTTCTGGTGGTGCTATGCAGGAGTCCAAGAATCTCATCTTTTCTCATAACAGAAAGTTATCTAGTCAAAAAAAATAAATACAAGTATTAAAAAAAAATTATTAAAAAATATGTGTGATACAAGTGTTGACCTTGCTAAAATTATATATGTTATTAAGTATAATTATATAAGTGTGCTTTTCTAAAAATAATCTGTACCTAAAATGAGCTACTGAGTTAATGTGTAGACACTGGCATAGCCCTGACCTTAAAAGTAATGAATTATTACTATGGGTGAAGGCAGATATTTAGTTAATTTGATTTACATTGCACTCATCTAAAAGCAGCTATAACATATATTATAATATATATTATGATTTACATTTTCATGGAAAATTAGTTTTTCAAAAATACAAGTACTTCAGCAATTGAGAAAAGTGCACAGGGAAAAATTGCAGTACCATACCTTACCTTTACGAGGTGGAACCAATCATTGACTTTTCAGGAATGCATGCCTTTTTCTTGCATTTCCAAGCATAACTGTAATTATACAATTAGGCATATTGGCTAATTTCTTTTGATAACATTAAAATAAAAAAAATAATATTAAATTGAATAGGCTACATTGTTGTATCAAACAAACAAATTATCAGAAATACTTTTGCCTAATTTAGTCTAACAGTTTATTGTACCGTAAAGGAATGGCCTGCATATCAGCCAAGGTATATATTAGGCATTCATGAAAGATGGTTTTGCTTAAGAGTGTTATAAAAAAAAAATTGAGAAAAATATTAAATTCCATCCCAGATATTTGGATGTTGCTTGACCATGAAAATCACACATTTCACAAAACATCTATTAGATGGTAACTAAAATAAAAATTGTATAGTAGTACTTACATTAAATATTGAATAGGTGCCAATATTATTATGGTCTGCCCAGAGAGTAGAAATAGTATTTAATAAGTATGATCCTTGAGCCATTCTGGTACATCATCAGAACTGGTTGCCATGGTTCTACTTGTTAATAACTGAAACATTACAAAAATTTTTTTTTTAATTTATAATTTATCACAGACTAGATCAGAAATGTTGCCAAGAAAAATACCAATGGTTAGAACACAAATTATGATACTTTTGTAGCTTTATTACAGATATAAAATGCACCAAAACTTCATTAAGTCTGATAAGAAACACATATATATGTATCACAAGTCCAAGTTGATCAGAGTGTCATAGCAAATAAATAACTAGATCTATGAGTTTTACATTTTACTGAATTTCAGGGGATAGATCCCACTTGACACCACATCATTTAATATTTCTTGAAAATATATGTCTCATGAAATGGGTCTGGGAATAACATGGACTGGATAATAAATTATTTAGAAATGATCATTAAATGTTTATGGGGTGTAGGTGAGGCATGGATAATAAATTGTCTTGTATAGATAGATTGGGTAAAACTTCCCCATCAAAGGTAAGTTTTACCGATAGATTTGGATATATGGGGTTGAGGCCTGGCATAAATTATATATATACATATAACTAGTCTATATTCTATAAATAAATCTTCATAATTATTTTTGTAAATGTCATATCTGAAATATTAAATATAGATCAGTTGATTTAGTATTTTAGCTAATAAAATAGTTTTAGAATTTAAATCTAAACTGGATATTGATTTAGAACTAATTATTCTAGAAGACTAGTTGTCAAGATTTGACTACACTATGGTTATGCTCATGTAAGTAGATAGATCAAGAGACTGCTAGAGAACTAGACTCTTGCCTCGTTAAGCCTCTCAAATCAGCTACTGACTTTTGAGACACTTTAGACTTTAGGAAGGTGAATTTAGATCCTATTCCAAGATCTACAAATGTAATACATACACATGTTAGAGTCTAGTACATACTACATGCAGACTAGAGATGCAAGATTTAGTCTATAAGGCTGATCAATTAAAATCAATCAATGCTTAAGTTTTTAAAGTTACCAGTATATATATATATATAATACTATATAATAGATATCTAGATCTATGTTTACTTTTTTATATTTAAAATGCTGATGATATCAATTATCATAATTGAGACAGTGACATACAA
>JADKLZ010052259.1:0-13485 GCA_021533235.1 Biomphalaria straminea | reverse complement strand
CATCACAAACCAAGAGATTAGAGACAGGGTTACTGCAGCCATCGGACCCCATGATGACCTGCTAACTATTGTAAAAAAAAACGCAGACTTAACCCAATAGCTCCTATTTCCGGTTACGAAAAACCCTTCTGGAGTCCTAAGCAAAGAGGGATAACTCCGTATTTAAAAAATCCTAAAAAAAAATATTTATTTTGAAAAAATAATCAAATTTAAGATCTAATACATATAAACAAACAAACAACTTTAAAAAATAGAACTAAATGTCTAATTTTTTTAAAAAATATATACGTTTAATAGCACTAGAATATCAAAAACTTCAAAAAGACTCATTTTGCCCCAATGGGGGCTTATACACTGGGTCTATGGGACTGTTCGTTTGAAAAAATATTTTAAAAATAAAATCTTTCCGATTTTATTAAAAATAGAATCGGTAATCTCCAAAATGATTTGCAATCACGCATGCAACGAGACTAGAAGAGTTTCAGTGTGTATCTGAAGATTATGTCAAAAGTACTATTTTAAAGATGCCAAATAAGTCATGTGACCTTGATCCCATTCCAACTTCTTTGCTCCTTGAATGTTTAGATGAGCTTGTACCCACAATTACTAACATTGTGAACTCTTCACTGACTTCAGGCATTGTACCACAGCAATTTAAGCATGCACTTGTCAGGCCCTTATTGAAGAAATCCAGTCTTGACCCGGAATGTCTAAAAAACTATCGCCCGGCATCAAATCTACCCTTCTTGTCAAAGCTTTTGGAGCGCATCGTGTTAGCACAAATTCTTTCTCATCTTGAACAGTACTGTCTCTTGGAAGAATTTCAATCTGCATATAGGAAGTGCCGTAGCACAGAGACAGCAGTGGTCAGGGTACTAAACGACTTACTTCACAATTCCGACATAGGCCACATATCAATTCTTTCCATGCTGGACTTGTCCGCAGCTTTTGATACGCTTGACCATGACATTATGATGACCAGATTCTCTGCCACTTTTGGTTTAGCAGGAATCGTCCTAAAGTGGCTTGGATCCTACCTGACTGAACGCACCCAAAGTGTCGTTGTTAGTGGGACAGAATCAACAAGCTTACTCTTGAAGTACGGAGTACCCCAAGGATCAGTTCTAGGCCCAGTACTGTTCACTATGTATACGCTCAGCGGTGTCATACGACCAACAGGCATCTTATACCATTTCTTTGCCGATGACTCACAGTTATACGATTCCTCAGTACCCTCAGAGGTGTCGCATCTGGCAGAGAAAATCAGTGGTACCGTTGCAAGGGTGAGCGATTGGATGGTTGAGAATAAGCTCAAGATGAACGAAGACAAGACAGAAATAATCAAGATTGGCACTCGGAACAACATCTCAAAAGTCGAGAGCACGGATTCTCTTTTTATTACGAACTGCCAGGTTTCTTATGTCCATGTAGTCCGGAATCTTGGAGTTTTCTTTGACTCAACACTATCTTTCGACTCACACATAAGGCAGCTCTGCAAGGGTCTTTATCTGCAGCTGCGCAGATTAGGCCAGATCCGACCATACCTAACAACGGAGTCAACAAAAACGCTAGCTGTGGCATTCATACTCTCCCGCCTTGACTACTGCAACGCCGTGCTAGCAGGTATACCCGACGACAAAATAGCCAAGCTGCAACGTATTCAGAACAACGCCGCACGAATAGTTCTTAAAAAAACAAGACGAGATTCTGCTACTGCGCTCTTGCGCGCGCTCCATTGGTTACCCGTAAAAGCAAGAATCGATTACAAGGTCGCCACACTTTGCCATCAGTGTATTTATAACAATGAGATGCCCTTGTTCCTTAGCGAACTGATTACTCCATATGTCCCACAGAGAGCCCTACGCTCAATGGACTCAACACTTTTAGTGGTACCACGTTTTTCCCTCAAAAGCTACGGTCAGCGGGCTTTTTCAGTTCACGGACCAAAGCTTTGGAACTCACTCCCCATTGAACTCAGACAGACAACTTGCTACACCACCTTTAAGAAGAACATCAAGACCTATCTGTTTAGAACTTTTTTAGATTAGTTTGTCATGTCTCGTGTTTGTGTTTGTAATGTCTTTACAGCGCCTTGAGCCTACATTTTTGTTTGTTAACAGCGCTTTATAAATAAAATTATTATTATTATTATTAAGAATGTCGCCTTATTTATGTATTTGATTTTTTAAAGCTGTTAAATGTTATGTTCTTTGAAGGGAGCTACTCTTTCTTTATAAAACAAATATATTGGTTTACCATCGGTACCAATCCAATTACCCTAAAATAGAGAAAGATATTTTTGAAACTTTTTGTTTTGGACAATGGATTTTCTACACTTTTGTGCCGACGTTTCGGCGGGCCGGATAGAACCACGTCGCGGGCCGGATGTGACCCGCGGGCAGTAGTTTGGGCATCACTGGTTTATTCAGATTATACTTTTGTTTACAGTAAGACACAAGACAAACAGGCCAACGTATCCAAGTCCAGACCATATAATACTGTTGAGCAGTGAAGGTTACTGAAGGGCTATATATAGTTCATGACTAAATACACTGCTCATTGTAGTATACCCGCTGACGCTCAAAAATTATAAAGTCATAGTTGCAGATATAGGAGCATTAGCGAATTGTCAAAACAAGATCAGTTTTCCATGTTCTTTACAAAGAGCGAAGACCCAAAATCGTTTATAGCTTTCACTGATTGTGTTGATATGTGTACCGGTTGACAGATCAGGCATCCCAACCTTATAATACTGTTGTGCAGTCAAGGGTACTGAGAAGTTTTGAACAGTTCATGTTCAAATACATTGTTCATTGTCCTCTTATCGAGAAACAATGCGTTAAATCCAGATTAAAAGATTGTCAATGGGCTGCTATTTATGTCTTTTTTAATCTAAGTTGATAAAGGTCAAATCTTAAGTTAGTAATTTGGTTAATGTTATGTTTTGATAATTAGTCTATTTACTTTGATAAAAAAGATGAGGCGTGAAGGCTGAGCGATAAAAGGCTTGTCGTGTGAAACAATGGGTCTTGGGTTCAAATCCCGTGAAGAAATTTTTTTTTTATTGTTTGAATGAATTAAGAATTATAAGTTATTTCCCTTTGTTAAGGATTATGACGGTATCGCTGATAACTGGAGATAAGTCTAATTAGGCTTATACTAAGTTCATTATCAATTAGTTCATTTTTTTGGGGTAACTTTTCAATTTAGATCAGATTTATCAATGAAAGAGTTTAACAAAACATAAACAGCGATAGGGAATTATTATGTTAAATCTCTACAAAATCTAAGGTGTTCGAGAAATCTGTTTAAAACTTTGTTTTGCCTAATGATATTTAGATGTATTATTTTATCGTCCAAGACAGTGTTTACATTGGAAATTGTTTGTATATAGAAATTGCTCTCATGTGAGAACAGAATGAATTAATGAGTATCAACTAAAAAAATTGTATCACAGTTATATCTTTAAAAATTAAGGTTGACAACAGTAATTTGAATAATTTTAAGTTTAGATTTTTCTGAAGTCTCCGTTGTCCTCCTTGAATGTTATCATCCTTGAATGTTGTCCATTGCGGGGAGGGGGGGAATTCATTTCGGTGGGGGGTTCCCTCCCCTACCCGGCTACGCCCATTATTCTCAAACTGTGGTCTTCGGACCTCAATAGCGGTTCAGCAGTAAGAAAATCACCATCATCATCATCATCATCATCATCATCAACAATTTGAGTAGACTTTCCCGTGGTGGATCCTGTCCAGGCCTCAGCAAGCTATTATAGCACAGTGCAGGTCAGGCCACAGTCCTGTTGGCTCATACTTTTCACGGCTATGGCCCAATTTCGATTCACGGTGCCCGCGAGGCGGGGAAGAAGAGGAATGCATGGCTCAAATCCTGTTTAACTGTACCAGACTTGCAGATCTCCGCCTCGACAGGTCTGGGAAATTAAAAATTCTCGACCTGTATGGTGACATGTATGCACTACGCAAGACAGCAGGGTTTTTGTCCAGGACTTTTGTAAGAAGGGATTAAAGCCTCTCAAGCCCTCACTCAAATGGATTTTAATGATGATGATGATTTTCTTACCGCTGAACCACTATGGATGTCCGAAGACCACAGTTTGAGAACAATGGTTGCACTCAGGGGGGGGGGGGACTTCACCCCACCCCGACCCCAAAATGAAGTGTCCCCGCAAGGGGGGGGGGGTCAGAATTTAGTGGCTGATTTTTCACTTTAACTTTGTTATTTAATTATAGAATGGTTTTAAAAAAAAACAAGTAATACAACATTCAAGTAGGACAACATTTAAAATGGACAATATTCAAGGAGGACAATAATTTAAATAGGGAAGCATTCAAGGAGGACACTTGAGACTAGAAAGAAATCTAAACGTAAAATTATTCAAATTACCGTTACCAACTTTGATTTTAAAAGATATAAGTTAATATTTAGCTGTGAAAAAGTTTTCTTGGAGTACAATGAAATACATATGTATGTTCTCAAATGAGAGCAAAACAAATAAATAAATAAAAAATACATAAAAGAAAGAGAGCAATTTCTAATAAATAAATTTGTATGAGCTAGATCTAAATATCATTAGGCAAGGTACATACATACACAAATTTGAAACACCTTAGGTTTTAAAGAGCTTTAAAATAATAAAAAGGTAAAATAACACAAAATTCTTTAATAAAAATAAAAAAATAAAAATCTTTCACATGGGATTTGAGACCCCTTGTTTCACAAGACAAGCCTTATGGGACACGCATGTATCTATCGATCTGATATAAGCGTTGATGATCCCTAACGTGGCACTCCCAGGTATAAGCTGTTAGTCTTCTGTTTCTATTGATTGATCTAAATCTAATGGAAGTATTTATTTACCTGTGTTTGCCGTACCACTGTCTAATACTTTAAGGAAATCTGAGTTGGAAAAAACAACGAAAATAGGTATACCTAGGATTGGAAATTAAGCGTTTGTGGAAGTTAGCGAAAATAACAATATACCCCATTGTCATATCAATCGAGGGAATAATAACAACTGACCTCACAGATACCTTCAAAACCCTTGGCACTCCGTGTGATAGTCTAAGAGCTGAACCGTAGGCTCTTCGAGCTCTATTTAAAAAAAAAAAAACCTGTCTGAATCCCTCCGAGAAAAAATATCAAACAGTAAAAAAGAAAAAAAAACCTGTCTGACCACAGGTCTGTCTGGAGGAGACCCGAGTCAATGCCTATAGACATAGCTGTTTTCAATACCACAGTCACTCCGCACGCATGGACTAGAAATCATGACCGAAGGCCAAGTAATACAGGGGGCCGCCGCCATTTTTCCTATTTTGTACCACACTAACCATGCAGGATTCGCCATTAATGAGACGGTCCCTTGAGGACAGGGTTGTGTGAGCTTTCTTTCAACCCCGCGCCCTGAAGGGGTAGACTCTCGTCCGTCCGTGGGCACCCCCACGGGAGTTATGTTTGTTACTTTTTAGCCTAGCCACCTCCTCTGGTAGCCGTTTCCACGCGGGCGCCACGTTGAGGCAGAGTAACGTGCCCGCGCCTTGGCATTCCTAGGAACATTCTCGTTGCCTGTCAGTGGGCGGTACTGCTGCAGACCTGCCACATCACCAGAAAATTCCTCAGTGGAAACTGATAAAGGGACTACGATGAATTTTGTTTCCCTTTAACGAAACTCGACCCTGGCTGCGCCAGAGAAAGAATACTCGTTCTTTTCTAATAATAATAATTATAGTCTTATTTGTTCGTAAGGAAATTTGTCTTACAATTTGTGTCTTTCCACAACTAAAGTCAGGTACCCATTAGAGTTGGGCGGACTCACAAAAATAATCATATTTTTTTAAAATCTTTTGAATATTTTAACTATTTTGAGCTGTTTCCCTATGTTAAGGATTTTAACGCTGTTACTGGTAACTAGAGATGAGTTCATTGGGCTTATACTAAGTTCATTATCAATAAGTTCATTTTTTTAGGTAATTATTCAATTTAGTTCAGATTTATCAATCAGAGAATATAACAAAAACATAAACAACGTTTATCTTGGGGCCGAACCTCCTCCGAGACCCTTGCAGTTTAGCCCGAGACTTCGCAGCCTCAGTTTCGATCTGCCACCACGAGGAGGTACTACATAGGACTTGCTGTGGAGAGGCTATGTACTGGCAAGAGAGACTTACAAAATTGCTCCCCTTTCACAGATGCTAGCCAGCGGTGGCAACAAGTTAGCTACCACACTAGACGCATCACACAGCCTTTGGACAGATGTATGCAAACGGGACATGAAGCTCTTTAAGATCGACAACAGCAGTTGGGAAGAGGTGGCACTGGATAAATCCACATGGAGAGAGAGCATAAAGGAGGGGTCTTTGATTGCAGATGCCATACACAACAGAGGCAGAAAGAAGGGTGAAAGTGCAACGGCGCCTGGTGACTACATATGCCCAACCTGCGATCGCAGCTGCATATCAAGGATTGGCATCTTTAGTCACACAAGAGCTTACAAGGGGAAAAGATCGTCTCTCGAGACGTAAAATGCCACATATAGTTTTGCCAGACACTTTGTTGTGAGGGTGTTAGATAAAATAAAAATCTTGATCTAGTAGCACAATGTATAATCTAATTGTTAAAATTGATTAGCCTAATCCATAATTAACAACCATATTTTTATATCGCCCCAATTGTTTGACCTTTGTAGATCTTAAAAAAAAAGACCGCACCTTTGTATTATTTATTTCACTTGTTGTTTTATTTTCGGTCAATTATATCTATTTAAATGTTTGACATGTTCATATTATCTCTGGTTATATTGTTCTTATGCATCTGTTTTCGGTAAGCTATGTCGTCATATATATGATTGACATATAACAGTTTATTGGTTATAAGATGTTATTGTTTATAACATTACTGGTATAATTGAAGAGTAAAAAAAATGGTTTGAACATTTTTAGAAAAATTAAAATGCAAATTGTTTCAAATAAAACATAGCTGCCTTTACAGAGAACCATTGCATACATTGCAACTCATTTATGAATAACCTTTATTCTATGTAAATTGCCACAAACCAAAAAAATAAACTATCACGGAAATTTTTTTTTTGAAATATATGCGATTTTATTATAGTCCCCAATATCAAAGGAGACAATAAAAAAAAATGTTAAGAAAGGGAGAGTACAATTTTTAATGACCTCAATCTTGGCTTGTTTGTTTTTTTTTACCGTAAGAACGCTTGCTGCAGGGGTAATCCACAAACGTACCAAAAAGTATTAGAATATATGTTTGTGATATTTCTCCTTTTGTTCAATATTCTCTACTAGTTGACCGGCGGCATAGCATACGCCGCTATTTACCAGGGCCGGCGACCGCAGTGGGGCCCGCATTTCATAGGACCCTCAATTTTATAGGACCCGCTCTAATTTAAAGTGTAAAAATTATTAAATTAAGCCATTTTATTACTTACAACAGATTCCCCGCGCCATCCTGTCGATTTAACATCCCTATAATTATTTGTCTGTTAAGCTATTGCTTTAAAAGAAATCAAACACATTTTTAACAAAATATAGTCATTTATAACGACCGCAGTGGGGCCCGCATTTAATAGAACCCGCAATTTTATAGGACCCGCTCTAATTTAAAGTGTAAAAAATTATTAAATTAAGCCATTTTATTACTTACAACAGATTCCCCGCGCCATCTTGTCGATTTAACATCCCTATAATTATTTGTCTGTTAAGCTATTGCTTTAAAAGAAAATCAAACACATTTTTAACATTTTAAAATATAGTCATTTTGTCTCTGTAACCTTGCTAATGCTTTTTTTTTTTCAACCACAATTGTTCACAAATACTCGTATTAAAGGTCTTTTGCAAGTCAATGGATTTTTTTTTTGTAAAGAATTATAGAGTATTTGCGCTCCAGAAAACTTTTTCTTTGACTATTAAATACATAAATAATTCGAGTTTTAAATATGGTTCTAATTTTTCGCATTATAAAATAAGTAAAGCCAATGCGTTAGAAAAATGATTAATGGAGCTAAAAATAGATTACTCGTTGTTGTTGTTGTCTGGCCTAATTCTTTGAGGATTATATATATAGATAGTCTATACACACTCATCTTTATTTCCATTAGTAAAAAAATCAAAGCAATATAATCTATAACAGAAATCACTGGAGTATAGATCTTTAAATTGGCAAAAAAATTCAGTGTATCCGTGTCATATGTACGCAGGCCCAGCTGTGACTTTCACATTTTGCCACATCTTCCACAAAATAAATAATGTACAACAAGCAACCTTTTCTGTGACTAAAAAGAAAGTAAATGACCACTGCGATCAGGTGGATAGATATAAAGGTCATCGTTTTCTATGCCGATGGTTACCAAGGGTGACAACTGATCAGCCCAACAACCAAAAGCCATAACTTTCCCCAGCTATCGCAAGGAACACAATAAACTGAAGGGCATCATAGAAATACCTATATACCAAATGCCAGTCTTCACCCTAATAGGATAAAGATAACAATCACTGGCCTCCTTCACCTCACTAAGTGATGTAAGCCCCCTCTTTCCAAGCAGCTGATGTGACCAAAGGAACGGAATATCCGAGACAGTCAGCAGTAGCGCCCCAGTCTCTGTCAGGCTGTAGCACAGTGTGCCACAATCTGCCTTAGGGTCACCAGCTCCTGATTTTTTCCTCAGGGCTGTTTCCCGAAGCCTTTCCCTCGTTTGGGTATAGCCGCAAGGCAGCAGAGGTTTGGATTCAGAGTTTTCCCTTCTCCTAGATGGGTACCCGACCAAGGCTAACGAGCCCCTCCCGCCCGAAGCTTGCTGGTTTAGGTGGGTCGCCGTTGCCCCTTCTCCTGTCTGTGGTAACGGTTCCGCCGGACTCAATATCTGAGCCACACGTGAAGGCCAGTAGTTGGACTGGTTGTCAGAGGCTATTTGAGACGCATGCCAATAGGAAGCATTTTATAGGTAATGATGGGCTTAAGATCATTATCACTTTTCGCGTTAACAACCCTAAAGATATGATTATTTAAGATAAAGATATGATAAGATACATGAAAAGACAAGATAAAAGATAAGTTATAATGAAACATAACTTACAATTAATGAGAAAAATTTTAAGAAAAATAATATGAATACCGAATGATAAGTTGAAACATTAGATGAGTGATATGTTGTGGCTAAGATTGTACAAGTTTAGTAAATTGCCTGTTTCAGACATTGCAACGCTTCTCAGGTCATGATTCGAACTCTAATCCCCCCCGGGTAGCTAATTGTTTTTGTCTACTCTGCCACCCTTGTCACAAATCTACTTTTTTTTCCTGGAATTATTGGATATCCGACACTGTTGAGATTAACCAGAAAGCCAAAGATCTAAGATTTTTTGTTCTTAAAATTATGGGATATCCGCCTCTGTTGAGATATACCAGAAAGTGGTAGTTCTATGATAAAGCGCTTTTAAGCTATTGAACTAATGAAGTAGTTGTCGTGTCTTTTTAATATTCAAAGATCTGTTAACCACAACTTGACATCATCAAAGGTCGATATATTGAGAACAGAACGAGAATATTATTTACCTGTATATCATTAGTGCAGTTATTTACCTTGTCGAGCATTGCATCAGACATAAACAGTGGCGTAGCTAAGGCAGTGGCGTAGCATCCATGGCGCGAAGGGGTTCAATGAACCCGGGCCAACGACCATTTAGGGGCCCATACCCGTTCAGCCAGGTCCGGATTAACTTCTCTACAACAAATGCGCTAGCTTAGGGCCTCCAAGAAATGTTAAGTAGTTACATACATATCTGGATTTAGGCCTATATCGGGCCCCAAATCTCAAATGCTGAAGACCGAAAAATTAGCCTGGTAATTGACTAATGACCAATCATAAGGATTCCTAAAATATCCTGCAGATTCATATCAAACTTTATATTAACTTCCAAACATTAACCCGTGTTTTCAGCTTGAGTCATTGTAAACAAAAAACTGGTTTCATCAGGCGTATTGTATTGTGGTGACGTTTGGTTTCCATTCTTTCTTTTGTGTTATTTACCCTCTATGTTAATTAAACTGTTGATAGTATCACATTTTTTCTGCTTTTAATTTTTTTCTTTTAAGTAAACTTTTTTTTACCAAAAAATTAAATTTAGACTTAGAATTAGATAATAAACAATATTTGATATTAGATATTAAACAAGCAAAAGAAACATCGTATTCTGTTTGTTACCAAAGGAAACGTTAAAAGTGTTGACTTTTTAGCTACTTGTGACTAAATTGGGAAGGTTTATAACTTAAAATTTAAAAGACAGAGCGATAATTACATTTATCATGGGATAGTGTTTTCCACTTGAATAGCTGCTTTGTCGTCTGGTACGTGCACCGGAAAGTCGTTCGGATGGTCACGGCTTTATACCCTGAGACATCATCAATTTTGTTTGTTTTCCAACCATATCATGATTAAAAGATAGGCCTACTAATTATTTAACTTCATTAACAAACTTGCCAAACATACAGACAACATGAAAGACTTAGAACGGATGAAGAAGTTGACAATTACTGACTGAAAGTAATTCATTGCATGCGAATGTTAGTTGTAACCTTATCGTGCAACAACCTTTCATTTAGTGGTCATCACGAAGATTTTAGGTGACACAAGTAACAACGACAATGTCTTAGCAGTAAATACATTGTTGAAACAAAAACATAAGCCTTTATCTCGACCCACATATTCAAAACGAGATAATAGACCTTAAAGGTGATGCAATTTTAGCAAAAACACTAAAGGAGATCAAATCTACGCCATTTTTCTCTATCATAGTTGAAGCACTCATGTAATCAAATGTTGTTGTTTGCGTTATTTTCTGAAATTGTTTATTGAACTCTGATGACGAACTAGATCTACCAACATAAATAGCAACCAGAGAGTTATTTGTAGGTTTTCATATTTGTGAAAATCAGAAGTCTGTAGGATTAACTGAACAAATACTCTAAAGCAATAAAATATCAAAATCTTTTTTTAATTACTTACCAGGCCAAGACAGGATGATTTTTATATTAGCGGACAGTACAATAGCTTTAAGATATTTTTTTCCAACAAAAGCAGCCGCTTGCGCATTATATTCACTGTGCTAAACAGTAGTTAAACATGACCTTCAATGATACTGTCAGTTGTGCTCATGACCTTGCATTGGAATGTCTTTTGGTAAAAGTATCGATACAAACAAACTACTCGATTTCTATGTCACACAAAATATTTGTCATAGCCGGGGGGGGGAGGGGGCCCATCAACATATTCTTGAACGGGTACCTTGCTACGCCACTGAGCTAAGGTGGGGGTGGGGAGGAGGGGAAGAATTTGAAAATCCCCTCGCGTCCCCCACTTAAAAAAGGGGTGGGGGGGGGGCAAATGAGAGTTTTTTTACATTAAAAATTAAATGTACGCAAAATGCAGGGCCCCTCAATGAAATCAAGTCCCTCCCGGGCCCCCAAACGTTGGAAAATTCCTAGCTACGCCTCCGGACATAAACAGTGTGACTCAAATTAGAACGAACAGCCCCGTTTTGTTCCTTCTTCCTCTTTTGACACAATAGGAAGAATAAAGAAGTGTTAATACAGGGCAGAAAGATATAAAATAGAAGTGGGAGGCTAAAAAAGGAGATAGGGAGGGGGTTTGTAGAATTTGATAAACTTTATAACATGGAGAATAGGAGGGCATTAAATGCAGAGAGGATTTGGAGCTCTTCACTATAAAGATGGAAAGAAGGGGGGTACATTAAGAATGAAATCGGTGGGCCTTATTATAGATATACGGAGAGAGAAAGTGATGGGAAGACAACATAAAAGAATGGACAGGCCTGCCATTGGGAGAAATCCTATCCACGGCAAGAGATGGAGAGGAATGGAGATAGACGTTCAACAGATCTTATGTGGTGCCCCAACGGTTCAACAGACTAAAGTGAAAGGGAAGGAAGGTGGCTTATATTATCTTATCTTATATAATACAGACGTTACTTAAAAAAAAAAGATTACTTCCTACGCGTTATGCATTTAGTCATGCATATTAACCAGTCACCTAAATTCTGATTAGTCACTGTTTTTCCTGGCTGACTCAGGCAGCCCAATCCATGCTCTAATAGCACTTAGGAAGAAGGGAGCACTTGTAAAAATGTGTCCTAGCATATGGAACGAGGCAGGGTCGGTCTTAGGCCACTGCAACCTATGCGGTCGCAGTGGGCCCCGCGCTTTCATAGGCCCCGCGCTAATTCTAGATGTAATTATTTTAAAAGGCAATGTCAGCTTTCATGTAATGTAATATTGGAGCGTATATTCACATTAATCGAAAGTTCAAATACCTTATTTACTTTTATAGTCACTGCCATATAAATGTGTCATAGGTTACAAGGCTCGTTATGTTCAGTAAATTTGACGGCAATTTTGTAATTTTCTAATACAAAATCTTAATTTTCACTTGTTATCCTTATTCCCACCCAGACTAGGTCCCGCGCAGTCAATTTCGCATAGGTCCCCGCAATCGCTAGGACCGGCCCTGGAACGAGGAATACGCCTTTGCCTGAATGCTGAGAGTGACGGAGTGAATTGAAATAGAGAGATGGAAAGAGGGAAGAAATGTAAGGAGGAGAGGTTTAACTAAAACGTGGAAGGGAAGGTAGGAGGGGGTGGATTTAAGGCCTCAATCACCCTCAATCACCTTCAATCACCAAGTAAAACAACTCATGTAGAAGGCCTTATAGACACATAAGTGAGAACAAATCGCTGACCCATATCAAAGTGTTTGTGTTGTCTAATATTATATGACTGTGTCATTGAATCCTGACAAAATCTATGTATGGATTATTTTTCCGTTTTCAGATAGGTAGGAAAGAATTGTATTTGTCTTTATTACCTTCCGTAAACCAAATGTAAAGATAACACTTTTTATTAGTAATTATGAAGTTCTGTAACAAATAGAGACGCGGTGGTTGAGTGCTACAGCGCTTGCGTTTTAATCTGAGAGGTCCCGGGTTCGAATCCTGGTGAAAACTGATACTTTTAATTTCGGGATCTTTAGGGCTTCTCTTGAGTTCACCCAGTCGACATTAGTTGGGCAATATAATATCTCATTTTATAAAATACCTTCATTCCTAAATAACCCTGCACTCAATAGACTCAACGCTTCTAGTGGCGCCACGTTTCTCCCCCAAAATCTACGGTCTGCGGGCTTTTTCAGTGCACGGACCAAAGGTTTGGAACTCACTCCCCATTGATCTCAGACAACATGCTACACTACTTTCAGGAAGAACATTAAAACCTACCTGTTTAAAACTTTATTTAGATTAGTTTGTTATTCTAGCTCTCGTGTTTATGTTTCTAATGTTACTACGGCGCCTTAAGACTACATTTAGTTTAACAGCGCCTTATAAATAAAATTATTATTATTATTATTATTCTTTGATGATTATATCCGAGTGTCAATCTAGT
>JADKLZ010052258.1:0-10885 GCA_021533235.1 Biomphalaria straminea | reverse complement strand
CATAGGGTTAGGGTTTACTGGGAGTTAGGGTTAGGGTTTGGAAAAAAAACGCCCCCCCTCCAAAGTTCTGGATCTGCTAGTGCGTGGTGCACAGACTCCAGTTCTAGGCCGGCTTGAGTTTGACTCACTGTCGTAAATTCCGGAGTTGCATTTATATATTACGACTATTACGAGTACACTAGAAGCGGACACTTCCTTAACAAGACGGTATTAAATAAGGTAAAATTAAAATAGGCCTAATGTCGGTAAAACAAAAATGCGAAGAAAATAATTCACATGAAAAAGAAAAAGGAAAAATTTCTGTCGAAATGCGGATATTTTTCTTTATCAATTTTGTGTTAACCCTTCTCTTATCTCTCTTGCAGAGGCCCCTAGGTGTAGACGCGCCTGGCCTCTCCTAAAAAAGAAAGGGAAACAAGACTTCTTGTGCATTAGCAATGCTCTTAATTATGCCATAAGTTTGCGACCGAAGCGTTGACTTCTTGAATTTTTTTTCCTTCTTAGGGTAATTTTTTTTTATTATTACTACTAGTCGACCGGCGGCATAGCATACGCCGCTATTTTCCAGGGCAGGCCTTAGGCACTGCAACATATGCGACCACCAGGGGCGGACTGGGAATCAAAATCGGCCCGGGCATTACCGTATTAACCGGCCCACAAATACCATGTCATATGTTGTATCAGTACTTTTTTTGTAAAAAAAATATGTACTCAGTGATGGATTACCTAACTTTTGATTAGTGATAAATTAATAATAAACGTAAAAATACAAGAATAGTAATATTTTTCCCCACTTTGAAAAAGATGCCGGTACACCGTACCGGTGCGTACCGTCACAAAAAAGCATATATGTCCTATAAGTGATTGTGTGTGTGTATGCAATTTATCTTCATTACATACTGATCTTTCATTCTTTCGGACGTTTTTTGTACCCTAAAATAGGCTCTTCCTTTAGTTAGTGGAAAGACAGTATACGCCGCCATTGACAGCTAGGGAGTCTGGGGGAGCGCTGCGGGGTTCGTGGCGAGTACTGGCGAGCCCCTGGTCCAAGCATTATTTCCGGTATTTTAAGCTTTAAAAAGGCTTATTTTTGGGTATCTACAGTGCATTAGTGTGCTCTTAATCAGCTAAAAAATTCAAAAACCAAATCTGCTATTCACGGCACTTAATTAATGGAGTCCAGCGACTGTTAGAAAACGCTAACTATAATTTTGCTTTAGTTTGTGTATAGGATGGGGAGGGTAACCACAAAATGTGGCTAAGCTCATGAAATGTGTGACTAGTTTTCTTATTTTGTTTTTTTTCGGTTTATTGAAAGGGGATTTTAAGCCCAGCCTCTTCTCTTTGGCTTCACTGTGGCAGTAACTTAAGTTTCCGTTTCAGACAATGAGGTCTGAGGCAGCTGATGGTTTGAACCCCCCTCCTGCTACGCCCTTGTGTCATATTATATTTGTAAGCCTAATTCTCATCAAAACATAGGCCCTATAACGTTTAATAAAATATCGAAAACTGAAAGTACGCTCTCATAGGATTACGTATTATATTTAATTTATACCTGTATGTGATCTGAAAACTTTAAAAAAAAACTACAATAGCAGCATCAATGAGTTTGAAATGAATGAATTATTAAATGTTTTGGAGACTTTTGGTATTTTTATAGATTACAGACGTTACTTTAAAAAAAAATTTAGGCATGCATGTTGCTCTTTGACTTAAGTCGTGGGTATTCCCGTCTGACACATTCCATTAAAAGATTAGAGAATGCAGAACGGTTAGAGAGACACTTACTGTGAAAAGCTCTTGCTTCGTCCTAGTACATTCTCAAAAAAAAAACGAGAATTGTATATGAATATGACCAATAAAAATATAAATCTTCTATCATTAAATATCAGATGTGACAGCGCTATATAAAACCAGAGAACTAGTATACGAATTTCCGTCATTGACTTCATACTAAGCATAAAAAAAGATCCCATTTCAGAGTATTTCAGACCTTGTGGTCTATAGGGCATATGCTGTAAAGGTCATCTGTTTCTGTGACCTATGGTTAACGAGGGTTTCGTGTGGCCAGCACAACGATCTTTACTTTTCCCATTAAAGCTGGGGGAACTCAGAGGCGCCCAAAGATCTCGAAATTAAAAGTTCTAGTCTTCACCAGGATTCGAATCCCGGACCCCAAGCCAAGCGCTTAACCACTCAGCCACCGCGCCTCCATGATACACTGAGAATATATTTGTCATTAATTAAAATAGCAAAAATAATTATTTAGATCTTGATCTTGATTTGATTTTTTTTAAACATACAATATTTTTTTGTAAGCTGAAGTATATTATTTTTAAATTTATGTTATTAAAATTAAAGAAAAAGAATACTTCCTCTTACTTTGAAAATCGCAGAAAGAACTATATATTGAGCTGTGAATAAGTTTTGTGGTTTGCAATTTCGCGGCTATGTGTGTTAAAAGTTAATTTCTATTAAGTATTGTTGAAGAGCTAAGTGTCACCCTTTTTTTTTTTGCTGCGTTATATCAATGTTTCTAACTTACTCTCCCTCTTCCCTCGTTTTCGGTAACATTGTCAATGGAACCATCAAAAGTCGGGGTAGGGAAGGAGGAAAACCAAGTGGGAGTGTCATCAAAGTTCATGCCGACCAGCAAAAACGTTTAGGCCAAACACAAACACACAGACATCAAAGCAGTATTGAAGCCATTGCCGCTCTTAGGCCTACACAGCTAAATGTACGGTCTAACGTTTTGCAAATGATAATATGCATAGTATATTATGTACATTTTTGATATACTTATTGAATTTCAAACAAAATTAATTGTTAAAAAAAAAAAAAAATAAATAAATAAAATAAAACGTGTTCGGGTAAATGTGTCTTTGCTACTAGACCTATAACTTTTTTTTAAAGTTGTCTGCATTAAAAAAAAAATTTCTTTGGTCGCAACCAGACCGGCCCATTTGGTGCCGGCCCACCGGGCGTTTGCCCGGTATGCCCATATAGCCAATCCGCCCCTGGCGACCACAGTGGGTCCCGCACTTTCTTTTGACCCGTGCTAAATTTTACGTGAATAAATTATTAAATTGAACCATTTTATAACATATAACAGATTTCCCGCGGCCTCTTGACGACCGGCGGCATAGCATACGCCGCTATTTTGCAGGGCAGGCCTTAGGCACTGCAACATATGCGACCGCAGTGGGTCCCGCACTTTCATTGGACCCGTGCTAATGTTTTAGGTCTATAAATTATTAAATAAAGTTACATGAAGTTAATTCCTTTTTCCAGTCTATATTTATTTATGTCTATGCTATTTTGTGAATGAAAATAGTTCGGATTTGGATATACCATTTTCATTCACACCTTGCTGCGCCATTGGATCTTCCCATTTACTTGTTATAAGTTAATTCATGAATAAAAAATACTACAACATATGCGACCACAGTGGGTCCCGAACTTTCTTTGGACCCGTGCTAATTTTTAGGTCTATAAATTATGAAATTGAACCATTTTATAAAACATAACAGATTTCCCGCGGCCTCTTGATGTACCAGGAGCCCCCTGGAAATCTCCTGAAATGTTATTAAATGCTATGCCGCCGGTCGAAAAAGTCCTGGAAATTTCCGGACAATATTAAAATCGTTTTAAAGTAAAAAAAAAATAAATATGCTATGCTATTTTGTGAATGAAAATAGTGCGGATTTTGGATATATTATTTCCCATTCACACCATGCTGCGCCATGGGATCTTCCCATTTGCTTGTTATAAGTAAAGCGAATGCGTGAATTCATGAATGAAAAATACTATGAATGAAGCTAAACAAAAATGGCTAATTGACCTTAATTTACGCGATATTAAGAATATAGCTGCACTCATGTAACAATGCTTTAGAAAAACAAATTTGAATGTTAATTTGATTAAATGGACCATAATTAGTATGTTCATGTGCTAAAGCATAAAACTATACTTGCGAAGAGAAGTTCTATAATCTTCTTAGAGTTGAATTCGAGTTTTAGATTTAGATCTAGAATAATCTAGATCTAGGAATAGAGAGATGAGTTACCTTTCGTAATCATGTCTAATGAACGAATGTACGTAATTAAAGTACTTTCTAAAGTGAAACCTGAGAGTACACTCTATCTGTGTATTGTTGTTCTAGTTTCAAATAGTCTAACGACACAATAATCTGGAAATACTTTTAATATTATGACAATAATCTGAGAAGAAGAGATAATTATATAAACACCACTTTCATTCACAAAATAGTGCGCATTGGGATGCACCAATTTCCATTCACACCGCGTGCTGCGCCATGGGATCTTCCCTATTTACTTGTTGTTGCTTGCATGTTTGACCTCTTACTTTGAGGATTATATATATAGATAGCTTTTATAAATCGCTACTTTCATGCTTAAAGCATGCTCAGAGCGCTTTGGTCCAATCTCATTTGTGGACCAGTTGGGGGGGGGGAGGCCTATCTATGAGTTGGTTTCCCGTGCTGCCTTTGGGCGCTCAGTAAACACAACTCTGCCCGAGTCGGGTGTCGAACCTCGAGCCCTCTTCTAGGTAGCCAAGCAAGCCAAGATCAAGCTTCAAAAACAGAGAATATATCCGATAATTATGCTAGTTTACTAAGCCATTTCCAGGCTTGTAAACAATTTCCAAACTCAAATCTATCATTTAGAAAACATTGAGACTGATAGGCCTATCAGAGTTTAGATAATCGATTTAGAATTTTCCTTTAGATAACAGACGAACATCGGTATGAAAAAAAAAAAAGCTGGGTTTCTATGAAACCACTAATTTGCCACAAAGTTAAGAAAATTCAACATACTTAACGTTGTTGCAACGCTTACCCCCATTCAAACCCTTTTTAGGTACCCCTGGGGGGGGTAACTCTAACCCACTTTGGGAAACACCGTGTAGATCAGGAAGGAATATCTAAAAATAATTAAATTAATTAAATTTTAAAAAAGAGACATCGGGAGCTTTTGGGCCTCTTTTATACCAACATATTAACAAGCAGGGCCGGCCATAGACCGATTTTTCCTAATTGGACCCCGCGCCTGGCTGTCACTATCAGTCATGCCTCTTGTCACAGACTTTTAAAGATAGTGTATCGTACGATTTGGGTAACTTTAATTAACTGACATTATATATATATATATATATATATATATATATATATATATATATATATAAATATAAATAAATAAATAAATAAATAAATAAATAAATAAATATATATATGGCTCCTTCTGTCTCGGAAGACAATGGATGCGTCGAGATGAGTCACTGGCTTTTGTTACGTCTTGAGACGGGGCATATATATATATATTTAAGCGTATACGCTTAAATATTGTAGCCTAATATTTTTTAGAATAATAGGCGCCTATATTCGTTTTCGTCTATTACTTGCTACTTGTACCACACCGTTTGATTGACAGTAGTTTCAGATATTAAAGATGTACAGGCATCTATGATGCGATAATTAAAGTTTTTGAAATCTTATCTTATATAACACAGGCGTTACTTAAAAAAAAAAAAAAGAAGACGATTACGTCCTAAGCATCATGCATTCAGTCATGCATATTAACCAATGACTTAAATTTTGCCAAGTCACTGGTTTTCCAGGCCAGCTCAGGCAACCCATTCCATGCTGTAATGGCACTAGGGAAGAAAGAGCATTTGTACAGATTTGTCCTAGCATATGGGACGAGGAAAGTACCTTTATATATATATATATCTTTGTGTCTTTCTTAGTATTTTATTAAGTTTTGTTTTTGTATTTTGTTTATCTAATCGATAAGATAATTTTGATTGGTCCAATCAAATGGAAATTCAGTTTGACTACAACTGACCACTTTGAATCATCAGCGTAACGATATAACGATTACATTGGATTAGATTGGATCAATAAAAATTATCATATATTATCAAATAATTACTACCAATAACACCACTAACAGTAGCAAAATTTACACGCTAAAATTGAAAAAAAAGCCTTATTTTCGATGTCTTATGCGAAATAGCAAATCGACTTTCGACCCCCAAATGGGTCCTTATTTGCACTGTAATTGTGAGCCTCTCGAAAATACACGCCTTTACACGCACCAACATGCGCATCCTAGATCTAGAACTTACCCAAACAGGCAACCAAAGAGAAAACATTTTATTAGATGTTTATAACAATTTTTTTGTTATGAACTGGTTTTTTAAAGCTATATCTAGATATAGATTTATCTTTTAATTTTTTTTTAGTTACCTAATTTTTATTTTCCCTTTATTTAGAATTTAGATCTACTTGGTGTATTATATAGATCTACACTGTAATAATACTATAGGAAATGTAATGGTCTTAACAGTAAAAAAAAGAGTAAAGGAAAAAATCTGGCAATGACCTCATTCCACACTCTACAATTTGTTAGTTGCTACGCCATTTTGGATTGGATTTATTTGTTGATTAATAGACTAGATCTAGAAGACTATCATAAACATAAAATGGGCCGTAAGAAGAAGAAGCAGATGAAACCCTGGTGTTGATATCCTTTTTATTGTGATAAGATTTCTTTCTATATATAGATATAGATTATATTTGATGATCTACGTCTAGAACTCTAAATCTACTCTTTTTTTCTGGATAAACTTTTTCTTTAAAATTTTAAAAAAAATCATGCCGACAGGTCACTGACACTGGGCGACAGAGTCACACTAGTCACAGACTCTTACTTTATTTTTTTTACTAACTTAACTAACTCTTACTCTGTACTTTAGGTCTTTCTTTGACTCTAGGACTTTATTTAAATTATTTTTTATGCCTTAAAAGTTAAATATTAGGCTGCTTAGTAAGTTAGTTTTTAACCCTTTTAATTATTTTAAGACTGAGTATTTAAAGACCAACTGAAGAGGTTTTGGGGTCAATCACAGAAACCGTTTTAATACTTGTTTTCTGTAAAATAAGGCTTTAAAAAACGTCCCTGCAAAATATTTCTTACAACTTTTCAGCCGTTAATGAGATATTAGCATTTTAATGTGGGTTTTAGGGACACTAAAAACTCTTAGTCTCGTAGCCATTCGAGATGTGTTTCTTCCTAACTACAGGGGTCCGTGACGTCACTGTCTGGAAATAGGTCACGGTACTAAATTTAGACCTAAGCTAGCCTAAGCGAATTAGTGTTCGCCGGATTAGCCTAGATCCAGTCAAGCGTACTAGTATATCGAGTTTTAGTCCATCGTACAACGTTGATCAGTCTACTAGACCTCTTGTTACAGTCCACGTTTGGTTTTTATGACTGTGTAGGCCTATAAGCTAATCACATATAGTAAGCCGGTTTAACCTAGACTCATTCATGCGTACCCAGAAAAAATGACCACAACACAGTGTTTACGTCCACCCTATCGTGTAGTACACCTGGTATTTTTTATTCTGATAATGATAGTAGTAAAATAGATTTATATGCTAGAACTAGAAACTTTGGTTGCAGAAACAGCTCTTAGACTATCAGAATTTACTTATTCAAATGCCCTTGGAATGATAATGTGTGTAGAGATGGGGTGGGGAGAAACAAGTCAAAGCTAGATATTATAGTTACTTGCTCACTTTAAATACAAAATCAGCTTCCTGAACTTGTATGATTCAAGAGTAATCCCCACATTGGAAGCAGTTATCTCAATGAAAAGCTGATATCAATGAAGAGCTCAATTTGTTTTTTGTAATGCCAATGCAGTTTTAAAGCAGAATACCTAACTAATAGTTATGCAGTTTTAAAAGAGAATTGCTAACTAATAGTTAACTTTTATTTTTTGTTATATTAACATATTTCAAAGTAATAGGATATTATCAGAAAATAAGATAGCAAGAGCAAAAACAGCTGAGGTAATGTATTTGATCAGATAGGTTCAAGCTATTAAATATTTCAAGTTCTAATATTAAATTGTTTATCTAGCTAAATAACTTTGGTTGCTAATTTTTTTTACAAAATATCTTTGTAAAAAGTGTCTTTTTGGAAATATTTACATTACATTAACTAATTTATAAATGTAAACAAAATATACATTCCGCAATTATAATAATTAACATTTTCTTTGTCTGCGTCTGTCTTTAGCAAGTTCGTGAGAGCTTTACAGTTGTTTCTTTCAAAGGCAATCTGCGTTTCCCTATGCAGAAGAAACCACTGGTTTGTCTGGATAATGAATTAGATGTGACAAAATATACTGGGTTCGTGTGGTCAAGAGAAATGCTGCATTCATCCGTAATCTTCGGAATTGAAGATAATGATTTATAGCATTATGTATGCATTAAAATATAAAGAGCATTTCCCAGAAAATTGAGTATATACTGGTATAAAGAAAATTTAACAAATTCGTTAATTCTAAAAATTTATGACAACATTAGCTTAAAACAAACCAACAGAAAATATGACACATGTATAAGACATTTTTATTTAAAGATTATTGTCATGACCATATAACACTGAGAAAATTTCTTCTAAGCCATTGAGAGTCATAGCATCAGCTTTTAGATTTGTAATTAAAAGATGCTTAACAGTCTTATAAAACAATATTCCAGCTGGCATAACACACAATCAGGCAGCCATCCACTGTTGGACCCGTCAGATCATCTTTTAGCCAATGTCAGGTTTCTACAATAAAACAAAAAACAAAAATTATATATTTATTTTGTAATAGATCTATATACACAAATGAAAAATTAACTAATATTAAATATGAACATGAACATTAATATCAGCCTAGAGGAATCTAGCACTACTTTACTAGAAAATAATTAGATTATATAGCCCCATAGTATTAATTCTTATAATTTTCTGCCTGGTCGTGCGGCTTGCGCACTGGACTGTCGTTTGGATTTATCGATGGTCCTGGGTTCAAACCCAGCCCTGTACAATCCCCCGTCGATTGTGGGAGGTTTGGACTAGGAAGTAAACTACCTTCAACTCTGAAGGAACATCCGAAGCATGTAAAACATTTTACAAAAAAAAATTCTTGGAGTCTAATGATGAAAGAAGATGTGGAAAGAGTTTTTTAAAGTAAGTCTAGATTTTATAAATCTAGATCTATATCTTCCTTAGGCTTAAGATTTATATATTAATAATAATAATATAATGCTTTCTAAATAAACTATTATAATCTAAATCTTGTAGTAGGCCCTACTACAAAACAAGAATAGACCAACTTTAAGATTTAGAATTAGATAAAGACAGAAACTTCCCCATGACATATATATATATATTATATATGTCACGGATGAATGTGCGTATGAATGTATAATCTATTTTTACCTATGCGCAAGCTGTGATAATATATATATATAAAATATATATCTAATAATAATATATAAAATATATTTATATTATTACAGAACACTACTCAGCACTAGTGAGGTGACCTACTCACCTAGCCCTCTAAAGGCTATACCTATGACCTAAGTCTAAGCCTATACCTATACTATATATATACTATATATATAATATTATATACTATAGTAAACTATATAATAGTAGCCAGGCTAGTCACTAATAAAGTGACAAGTCCTAAGATCTAAGTCCAAGACTATATTCCTATATAATATATATATTTTATATACTAAATTAGATCTACGACTATACTAATAAAATCAGTATTCATTATAATGATTATATCTACAATAATCTACAACTACATTATGATTAGTGTCATTATACTACAAAACTTGTCAAAACACTGTAAAACAGCTGACGTCACTGACGAGCTGATCTAAATTAAAATGTAGCTAAATATCTATCATTAGATATCTAGATCCATATCTAGTTGCAATCTAGTAATATGACTAAATTGTTTACGTTAAGTTGGTCTTAATTATAAAAAAAAAAAAACAATATCTAGATTTAATCTAGATCTAGAATCCGCTAGCTAGTCTAGATCTAGAATCTTGTGTCTTGAACTCGCCATTTTCCCCCTGTTTCCAGACAAAAACGTCACTTCCGTTTTCGGCCATGACATAGCCATTTCAAATCTCGTTATTTTTTTGACGCTTTCAAATGACTTTTTCTAATATAAATATGTGTTTCTTTTAACTCAAATTTTTAGGAACAGTATTTAATACCATCTACTATCCAAATCAATAGTTATCTCAATTTCGATAAAAACCTCTTCAGTTGGTCTTTAAGCATGTGTCTTGTGCCAAAAAGACGGAGCACTATTTCCAGCCTTAACATATATAGTAGAGTCTTGTATATTGCACACCTCATCCGATTCTTGTTCAGTAAACAGGTCGCTTTTTTTGTTTATAACTCATTTGTTTTTATGTTTGGAGCTAAAAACGACATTTCGGGACTGCGCATGTCCAATTTTAGATAAGCTCCTGTATTTTTGTTCCGCTTTTCCAAAGCAGAGGGCAGTTTTTGAGATTCTCGGAAACCATATGTATGTAAAGCTATTGTTTTAACCTCCCCCGGCAATTCATACCCATATAAGGGATGAAGGCTATATTATGAGCCTATTTGATCGTAGGCTGATGGATATATCAAAATAAGCTTCCAAACATCTTTAGAAAGACATTCCAATCACATTTACACTTTTAGCTGTTAAATAAAATTTTAAAAAGGGGGTGTTTCATCAATAATAATGAATTTAACACATTCTCCAATAGTGCACAAGGTAAAATCGTAATAAGAAATATAATTGGGATTAATAAATCTATGTCTTACTATGATTTTTTCACTGAATAAACATGACCTAGATCAAGATAAGTCTAGAATATATAAGTTATGAATGAAAGAAAAAGTGAGGGCTGCTAATTTGAAGCCAGAGACCATGCCCAGTGCAGGGGATCACCTCAGGTGAGCTGGCGGCACAGAGAGGTATACACTAATATATATAATAA
>JADKLZ010052251.1:0-12288 GCA_021533235.1 Biomphalaria straminea | reverse complement strand
GGGCGTTAGGGTTAGGGTTTGAAAAAAAATCGCCCCCCCCTTCCAAAGTTCTAGATCCGCTAGTGGCTACTACTTCTCTTTTTTTTTTTTTATTCTTCCTTAGAATAATATAGAACTATGACTCCTCACTATCCTTGACCATTTTTTACATTTAATTTTGTTAGTTTTTTTTTCAAGTGTTTTAACGTGTAACCCTCATTTTGTAAACAATGAGGTGTCATCGAATAATGGAAAGCTAACAGTAAAATACAAATTTGGTTCATTTAAATGAGATTTGTTAGATAAAGATAAAGGTACAAAGTTTTGGACAATGTTAAACATTGGTAAGTTTATTTGCAGTGGCTAGTTGACTCTCTTAAAGAAGTTAATACATTTATTTCACGAATTTCGGAGGAATTTTGGGCTGGCTAAGTTCATGAATAATAAAAATAAATAATAAATAAGACCCTAACATAAAAATTGGTACATTTAAATGACACTTGGTAAGTCAGGTATGCCATTCGCTAGTATTGTTGACAATTTTGAGCTGCTTGTAAATCTGAAACTTATAAGAAAAAATCAAACAACTGAAATAAGTCTATAGACCTCCCTTTAAATAGAAAAAAAAGTTCCCCTTTCAAACCTTGTATCTTTAGAGCAGATAATATAAAGGTCAACTGTTTCTGTTTTATATGGTTAACGAGGGTGTCATGCGACTAGAACAACGACCAACAGCCTTTTTTCCCCCCAAGTAATGCCAGCTTAGAGCTGGGTGGACTAATAATAAGTATATCAGCACTTTTTACTTTTTATTGTTTCTTTAAGTGTTTGAACTATAATTTAGGGCACCTCCAAATCAGCATGTATCCCAAGTCTATCTCATCAAGATCATCAAATCAAACAAACATAATAAACACGTGACATTAGCCATTCATGAATGTAAATAGCACAGAGGATTCAACTTATAACATAGCATACACTCAGGGCCGGTCTTAGCCCACTGCAACCTATGCGGTCTCAGTGGGCCTCGCGCTTTCATAGTCTCTGCGCTAATTCAAGGTGTAAGTATATACAAAATATATAATAAAAAATCTCCTAAATTTATTAAAATCTCCTCAAAACTCTTATAAGTCTCTAGAAAAGTAGACAAAATTGTCATTTGTGGGTGTTATTCATTTCGAAAAGCCCCAATGCTACGCGCGATTAAAGAAAAATTGCATTTTTAGTTTTCATGTAATAAAATGTTATAATCGGGTGAATTTTTACCTTAATCGGAAGTCCCTATACTTTATTTACTTTTATAGTCACTGGCATATAAATGACATTGGTCGCAAGGTTTGTAAAGTACAGATCGCAATTTTTAACTTAGTAAAGAATTAATAAAATTCAAAGTAATTTTTTTCTGATAAAAATCTTAATTTTCACTTATTATCCTTATTCCCACTTAGACTAGGCCCCGCGCAATCAATTTTGCATAGGTCCCGCAATTGCTAGGATCGGCCCTGCATACATTTTACCAAGAAGCTTAAAATTTGTACCTTTAATGTCTCTATGTATAACTCCTTTGCTGTGGAGAAATTCTAATCCTTCTAGAATCTGCCTGGTATAAGTTAAGCTTTGCTCCTCTGGTAAAGGTCCATCTCTTAGAATAACCGTTATAGAGCCCTAATTGAAAAAAAGATAAGTCAAAGTGAACTATGTGAAGCATTATAAATAATTAATCTCAAGTACAATTATAATAGGTGATCAGTTGTGTAACTTGGCATTAAAATACATTTCTAAACATTTTAGAATAAAAACACAGAACGTTTTGGGTTTTGGCATAGTTCTAAAGCCCTTTTGGTGCTGAGATTATTGCCTTGGGTCTTCCTGTCCCTGAACAATGAGTATCCTAAACCTGAACATTTGTCCCCTATCATGCAAGATGCCACTATCTGCATAAATGTGTTGTACTGTGGGTTAGCTGTTCAGGAGGCTAAGTACGTTTCAACTTGGCTACCTATGAAAGGGGCTCGAGGTTCGAGACCGGACTCGGACTAGAGTTGTGTTTACTGAGCGTTTAAAGGCAGCACAAAAAACCTTCTCCCAGATACCCCCTTCCCCCACTAATGAGATTGGACCAGAGCGCTCTGAGCATGCTATAAGCATGAATTAACACCAGGGGACAAGCCTCAGAGTTTTACAGTGAGGAATAGAAAAGTATTTTAGACAGTAGATACTTGATCTTGGTCGAGAGCGGGCGTATCCTGTAGATTTACTTTAACTTTGCAACTGAGTTGTTATTGAGTCTTGCCAGAAGAAAGACATATTTGATATTGATTGTTAAGTTCATTATTAGATTTATTCATGATATGGATTGTATTTTTAATATTTGTCATTACTAGCAGCTTATGGCTGAAATGATTCATATGTGATAATATATTTTACACATAATAAATATCGTCTGCAACTATTTGTGTTATGTGGTTTATTCCAACTATTGTCACGTTAGTAATTAACAGCCTGCAAAACAACACGTTTAGAACCCGTGCTAACATTTAAATAATACAAAATATTACACAGTCTTATTTTCCTCTCTGCACATGATGACCAGATTAGTTGCCAGCTGTTTAGATTACCAGATGTATTAATATCTGATAATACCACTAATTGAGATGAGGGGAGGAGGTTGCATCATTTTATATTAATAAAACGTTGTTTTTGTTGCAGGACATTAAGTAGACAGGTCATCTTATATTAATATCTTATCAAATGTTATACAGACGTTACTTCAAAAAAGAAGATTATTACGTCCTACGCGTCATGCAATTAGTCATGCATATAAACCAGCTAAGTCACTGGTTTTCCTGGCTAGCTCAGGCAACCCATTCCATGCTCTAATAGCACTAGGGAAGAAGGAGCATGTGTACACATTTGTCTTAGCATATGGAACAAGGTATGTGCCTATATTTTATGTCTTTCTGAGTATTTTATTAAATTTTGTTTTTGAATTTGAAGATTATGGTTCAGTGTTTTATGTGTAATTGCTACTTTACTTTTGAGTCTTCTATCCTGAAGGCTTTCTAAATTTAGTTATTTTATTAAAGGTGTTACTCTAGTCAGATGTGAATATTCGTTTGTTATGAATCTCACTGCTCTATTTTGTGTCTGTTTCAGTTTATTAATGCTGAATATTCTAATATTGGCCTAACCAAGGTAAAATAACATTTTAATTTTATGTTCTTATTTGATTTATAGAAATTTATTATAATAAACCATTTAATGCTTTGTTTGATCTTTTTGATAATTTTTTATCAATATGGGGATTCCATGAGTTTTACATTTATTATTACACCTAAGTATTTTGCGTTTTTAGTCTGTGTTACTGGTTAGCCATGAATAAGATAAGTGGAATTAATTTGTTTTAGTATTTTTTTTTGTTAGGCCTACTCTTAATAACTGACATGTTTCTAGGTGGAAAGACATGCTTATTTCTGAAATTCATTTAATTCTCTTTATAAAATTTCTGTATCTTGTGTTTTTTTTTTTTATTTTTCTAAATATTATGCAATCGTCTGCAAATAATCTGACTTTTGTTCCTGAACTAATACAATTTGGCAAATCGTTTATGTAAATTAAAAAGTCTGTCCCTTTAGGTACACCTGAGTCCTGAGTTAACTTTTGTTGGTACTGATTTAGAGTTAGCCTATTTATTATTTAGAGAATTAGTATTAGAGTTTGTTCTCTCCCTATCAGAAAATCCTTTATCCACTGATGCAATGGACCAACGATGCCAAAATATTTAGAAATGAAAGCATTTAAAATTTAATTTGAAATTTAAATTTATATTAATTTTTTTTTAATCCAATTATGGTGGTGAAATGTGGTCAAAAGCATTAAAAAATCTACTGTGATAGCATCTATTCGCCATTATCTAAAACTTTTGAAAAATCATCAAGTAGTGCTATCAGTTGTGTTTCATGTGATCTATATTTCCTAAAGCCATGTTAGTATGGAGTAAGGACATTATGTTTGTCTAAGTGAGTTTTTGATGGTTATTATGTTATCTAGGGTTTTACGTGCATGCTGGTTAGTGATAATGGTCTTTAGTTTCCTGAGTTAGATTTGCTTCTTTCCAGTCCCTTGGTAATCTGCCCTGGTAAAGAGATGCTTGAAAAAGTATTTTAAACACTGGTGCTAGCTCACTGCTTAGTTCTTTGAGTAATCTAGCTGGAAAACCATCAGGTCCAGATTATTTAACTATAATATTCTCAAAGAAAAATAGTTTGTTTTTTTTACACAGAGGTATACTATAGACTTGTTTTTTTTAATTATTTGTCATTATATCATATTTTGATGATCATTAGGATAATAGATAAAAAGTTGTAGCGGTATGCCAAAGTCATTGAATTCCTGTTATTATTAGGCCTATATTGTAAGAGGTTGTTTAAAAAAGAATGTCTATTCCCTTACAACCCACAGTGTATTTGTTGAAATCTCTTGATGTTATAACTGGCCAGTTTTAAAAACTAATGTTGAATGGCACTTATATTGATTCAGAAAAAAAAAAAGTTTCTCTCATTTATTTTATGTGTTTAAAATTATAGATATAAACGTTTGCCATCTTTATGTAATTAGGCTACAAGGCAATAATTTTTCTTTCAATGCTAGCAAAAGAGATATGAAAAGATAGTCAAACATTTAAGATATTTTTATATTATGTTGTTCTAACAGTGATTGGGCTTTAAATTTGGCACTTTTATTTTTGCTTTTTTTCAACCACAGCTGAAAAAAAATGGAAGGGAAGTGGGATAAATGATTTTTAACAAAAATTCCAAACAAAGTAACCAACCATTTCCATGAAACCCAGAAATATCGATCCTATAGAATCTGTTATGGCATAACCATAGAAAGGTACAATGCGATGATGCTCTGGTAAATTCTTTAAAACCTCCGCTTCTCGTTGAAAGGCTTTCTGTACAAAAAAAAAGGCAAAAAAAAAAAAAAGAAATTAACAGTGAATATAAAATGATAAATAAATTAATTAATTACTGAAAATTATTAAGTTCTATAGTTTAACTTTTGTGATACTTATATATGCACCTAATTCAGTAAGCTAGACATTTTCAACCAAAGACTGATACAAATGTACAACAAGATTCTTCTGTCACATTTTAACACTACTAATGCTAATAATTGTAAAATATAACTAAAAGAAAAATAATATGTCCATTCACATCAAATCTTTATAATAAATGAGTTATGCATTATTGTTTTATAAATAATATATATATTTTGTAGCTGTCAGCAGATGGCCTATAAAAGACACAGCTGAAGAGCTTTCACATCATCTCACCCTTACATCATCTGCCCTATAGATTGCAAAGTCTGAAAGGAAAACTAACAAGATCAACTAATAAGTTAAATTTAAAATAGTTAACCTTTTGAGCATATTAACAGAGGCAGGCTAGAAAAAAGAAAGAGAGACATTATACAGAACAATCTAAGTACAGAGCTGGTGTTGAAAAGGACCGAAAGGACGCATGGTGGACGCTCTGCCGTGCGGAACAGGCAGTCCTGGCCCAGTTCCGAGTCGGACACTGCCCAATAGGTGCGTACTTTGGGCGGTGGAGGGAGAACTTCGACACTCGGTGCCGCCATTGCTTCGAGGAGGACGAGACAATAGAGCACATTATCCACGAATGTCGCGCTCTGCAAGATGAACGATCGGGACAAGGTAATGATAGAGAGAGAGAGAACTGGTCCATGTGTGGCAGAGGGTCTGTCCTTGTACGGGGAAAAGGCGACCCTACAACTCACTGCTCACTTCCTCTTCCGTGCTCTAAGGGAGTAATCTCAGCACGATTTATTTCAAATGGGGTATCTGATTCGGTGTTGAAAAGGTAGCTAAAGAATTGAAATAACAAATGTATTCAATAAAAACATTTTTTTTTTAAATTGTGTAATAAGCTAGTCTAATAATTTAAGCATACAAAAAACAAAGACCAATATCCGAGAAAAATGTATCCCAATTACCAATAATGTATCAGATTTCTTTCCATTTACAATCATCTCTTTAACCACAAACTGTAAAGGTGGTACTGTTTTAGTTGTCATTAGAAATACATTTCCAAATGCACCAGCACCGATACGATAACTTTTTACAAGATCAGGGTAGATGCCAGCAAATGTTTCTAAAGATAAATGTTTACATAATCAGGTTATATTTAGAGGAAGCACATATTACAACATGATATTACCATAATTATGCATTGAACTATGAATATGAAAACAAGAAAAAAAAATAATTTCATATAATACAAATTTAAAAAAAGCTTATATAAAAGAAGTTGTATCAGTTTGGATCAGTCATGTTATTAAATTGTAATAGAATTAGACTAACAATAGTAACTCTTGAAACATTTGAAACATTTTTATGTAGGCCTATAATAAATATATTTATATGTAATCACAAGACAAAAGAATACGAACCTTGTAAGTAAAGTTGACAAGCATCTTCCTGGACTTGAAAATTAGTTCCTACCTCTGACATCATGAGGTCCCTTTGTCATGTGCAGATTATTTTAATAGAAAAAGAATAATATTTAGATGTAGATGTAAATCTATAGACAGATCTATAGGCCTAATATTACTAATAACTAATAAGCCATAATAAAGCCTAATATCTATAGTAAAAAAAAAAGTATCTACTAATCATGCCTTATGACTTATGTCCTCTGCCTCTCTCACTGATAAAAGTCTAAGGCATAAAAAAACGTGTACTACACATATGTGTAGGAGGCTAAACTAGACCAAAATATATCACTATATTCAATAGATTATATTACTATATTATATGTAGATCTTAATCAAGATGATTTTTTTCGTTTCTAAAAAAATTGCGGTAGGTATAGGATTTTTCCGAAAATACGGGGTTACTATGTAAGGTACATAGACACTAGACCAGGGTCGGAAACCTGCGGATCGCGAGCCACATGCAGCTCTTTAGATGTAAAGCTGCGGCTCTTTAGTTCCATACGCAAATATTATATATTTTATCAGAAAAAAACATTTAAAAATCATTCTGATTCGATTAACTAAAATTAGGCACTGATTCTATCTTTCAGCCAATAGTATTGACTTTTCAGTCACCCCTCCGTCATGCCTTGAACTGTAACAAATTTGCAGATGAAAGATCTCTGTGGCATTTTACGTCTCGTGAGACGATCTTTTCCCTTTGCAACGTCTTGCGTGGCTAAAGAGGCCAATCCTTGATACACAGCTGCGGTTGCAGGTTTGGCATATAAAATCACCAGGAGCAGCTGCATTTTTAGCCTTCTTTCTGCCTCTGTTGTGTATGGCATCTGCAATCCGAGACCCTTCTCTTATGCTCTCTTTCCATGTGGATCTATCCAGTGCTACTTTTTCCCAGCTGCTAGTGTCGATTTCAAATAGCTTCATGTCACGTTTGCACACATCTGTATACCGTAAAAGTGGGCGACCAGCGGCTGTCCTGCCTTCAATAAGATCGCCATACAGTATATCTTGTGGTAGTCTACCTACTGGCATTCTGCAAACGTGGCCAAGCCAGCCAAGGCGTCTGCTGCTGATAATAGAGCGGATGTCCTGGCACCCTGCTCTTTGTAGAACTTCCTCATTTGTTATTTTATCTTGCCACCTTATTTTATAGATCCGCCTTAGGCATCGGAGGTGGAAGACATTTAGCTTTTTTCCTGCCATGAGTATGTTGACCATGTTTCGCTTCCATATAGCAAAGTGCTCATCACGCAGGTCCGGTAGACTAAGGCTTTAGTATTGTTAGTCAGCAATATGTTGTCCCACACTCTTTTCTGCAACCTTGACATGGTGCCCATTGCTTTGGCTATCCTATTGTTGATGTCTTTATCCAGTAGAGCATCGTTGGATATGATGGAGCCAAAATAGCAAAAATGATCAGCAATTTCAAGTGGTTGACCATTAATGTTTACTTGAGGTGCAGCATTAGTGTTTTGGACCAGTATCTTGGTCTTGCTTTGACTAATATTTAAGCCGAACTTCTGGCAAGCAGCAGATAGTTTGTCAACCAGGGTCTGGAGCTGAATATCAAAGTCAGCTACAATAGCTGCATCATCAGCATACAAGAGTTCCGTAACAAGTATCCTCCTAACCTTGGTCTTTGCCCGCAGCCTTGATATATTGAAAAGTTTTCCAGAGGATCTTGTGTGGAGATATACACCTTCGTTGCTGTCGTTGAAAGCATAGTGCAGTAAGCAAGAGAAGAAAATGCCAAACAGAGTAGGTGCAAGCACACATCCCTGCTTGACACCACTGCTAACCTCAAAAGGTGCTGATTGGACTCCATTGTATTTCACTGTACATTTCGTTTCCTCGTGAAAACATTCAATGAACTTCAGTAGTTTGGGAGGGCAGCCTATTTTCCTCAGGAGCTTGAAAAGGCCACTTCTGCTGACCATGTCAAAGGCTTTAGTCAGATCAACAAAAACGATGTAAAGGGGTCTGTCTCTCTCTCTGAATTTTTCCTGCAGTAGTCGAAGAGAGGATATCATGTCTACGGTCGATCTGCCACTCCTGAATCCGCACTGAGATTCTGGGTAGACTCTAGATGAAAGATATTCAACCTTATTCTGCCTTATCGCTTGATATATATCTTCCCAATGTCCAAAAGAAAAACTTCTAGAATTGCTACCGCTCTCGTCATAAACTAGAGAAGAAGATGCAGTTAATGCCGTACAAAAATACCCTGAAGATAATATAATCGCTATAAATTAAATCATTTCAAAAACAACTGATGGAGAAAGAAGTATTGTAGTGACACAAGACGCGTAGAAGTTTGGTTGAATCGGGTTTATCCATAGTGACGTGACGGATAGTTAAAAACTAGAATAAGAAATAGTTGATTAGCGGACTATTAGACACTACGCTATGTTGGATGACGACTCAGACTAAGCTCTTCCATCATATTTATTAAATTCTTGAATTTAATAACTGGAGTTATTGAGGTGATTATTATAATGTTTTAAATCTGATCGTATGCTCACTACCAGACTCGCATAATAAATCAACACTTAGTCTACCTACAAGTATCATCAAAGCAGAGCAAACAACAGAATGATAGGAAAAATAAAAGGGTAGCTACGATTCTTTGGCGCAAAAAAAAAAAAGCACCAAATTCTTACTTTTCTTACACCAAGAAGCGCTTTAATCCCAAACATTTCCGGCCGAAATAGTTAAGTTCATGACTTTTGGTAATCAAGAGTTTTAACAGCCACGTGTCAAATGCATTCTACCACCGTCACTTTAAATAATTCTTTAAAGAAGTGGAGACTTCCGTCCTCCTTCTTTACTATCAAGTGCGATGGCTTTCCAAAGGTAAGGTGTTGAGAAATTTTTGCTTTGTGCTTGAATGAAATAAATACATTTCTCAATGAAAAAGACATTGATCAATAAGCTGAATCTAAAAATGCAAGGAAAGGAAAATCCAGCCTATGTTTTGGTAAAAGAATTTTTTTTAAAAGAAAAATTAATTCTTTTTGCAGAAGATATTCAGAGTGATCATTTACCTCATTTTCTATTTGTAAATCAATATCGCGATAAAACTAGTGCAACAGTTGACTCGAATTACCTCAGCACAGTTATAAAGATAAATTAAAGTTGAATCTGTGATAAGAATTTAAGCAAATCGAAACAATCAAAACAATTGTTGCATTTAAAAAAAATCTTTTTAACACAAATATTAACGAAATTCACATTGTGCCATTTGGAATTGATACTGGATCTCTAGACACGCTATGGATCGATTCAAAAAAAGTAAAGCTTTGTGAGTTGTATTGTTTGCTGAGTTGAAAATCAAGTTAGAAAACGTGTAGGTCCAGAAATGTATGTAACGCAACAAAGGTGGGCAGTTTTAAAATATTAACCACGAGATGAGGCACTTATATTGCTTACAGTCAGGTGAAAAAGTTGGCCTTTGGATGGCTGACTATTTTCTGATCAACATATTTCGTGCGAATAAGCGTTCTCTTGCATGGATATAATAAAAGTAAAGTAGCAAGCCAACTAACAAATGAAAATTTGAAAATGTGTCTGAAACTAAAAACAACCAGTTATAATCCAAAGTATCCATTTATCGTCCAATTTGTTTTCTTGAAAAACACTAAAATAAATAGATATTTTTTTTCTAATGAATTCATAGAATTGTTTATTAAATCATACAAAAAATATTTATGCGAGTACTTATTTATTGTTGGCAAGGAAAACAATTTTTGACTCTTTGAAAACGTTGAAATTTTATAAATTATAATTTTTAGCTGTTCCGACTTGTAAGGTTGCTGACCATTGCACTAGCCAGGCGTCAGAAAAAAAAATCCAGACATTTTTTTTTAATTATTGTAACCAACTAACAATTTAAATATATTTAATGACTATTACTTTCTAATGTAGTACTCGATCTGTCTTATTAAATTATTGTTATCCTATGATTGTTTTAATTCTACAAGAGACTATAACTATTGTTAAATCTGATGTAGGCCTGATTATAGATTTTAATACACTGAACAGTAGATAAGTAATTTTTAGCACTCCCGAAATAAAAACATCGAAAGACGCTATTAGTTTTGTGATGCCTATCTGTCCGTCCGTTTGTCCTTCCCGTTTAGATGTCAGAACCTAGAAGAGAAAATGAAAATCGGATAATTCAAAGTTCTGATGCAACGGCTACTTTTCTTTTCGGAAAGCTAAATATCGAATTTTTAAAGTCAATTATGCAAAACAGTTTTTTCGTAAAAATACACCATTTTTACAATTATTCCCTATTAATTGTAACATACACTGGATAGTTTTAGTAAGGGAAGACACGGAAAAAATTTACAAGACCTTAGCACAATTATGCAAATGTTTTAAGATTTTTGATAAAAAAAATTTCCATTGTGTTGCTAAGTTATGTAAGTTCTGTCATATTCAATACTATATTTTTAAAAATACATTTTTAAAAGAGAACAAAAATCTATTTACTGAGCAAATAAGTTGGACATGATTAAAAATATTAAGTAGTTTTTCAAATTAACGCGTGAACTGCAATTCAACGATACACTTAAGGAACACAAAACTTAAGATTTTTTTTTTACGGAAATGTTTTTTTCTTAAAGCTTGGAATACGTGATTGAACCCTTACAAAGCAATAAGATCAATTAGATACTTATTAGTATAGACTATAGACATCAGTTTGGCCAGGTTCACATCTAACTTCTCATTTACTTTCACCGATCCTTTGGTCTGCTGGACCTTTAGGGCACCACACAGGATCTGTCAACCTTATTTCTCATTCTTCTCTGCCATTTGCCTTTGATAGAATTTTATTATTATATTTTTTTCTGAAAATATTGAAACCTTCCTTTTTTTCTCCCTTGATGAACCACTTCTGGGGCCGGTTTTGAATTTAATAATTTATACACCTAAAACTTAGCACGGGTCTGTCAGGGTTCACTTATGTATATTTATCTCTTGACTTGTTCTTGGCTCTTGTCTTACTAGGGGTATGATGATTATTTACTTTCTACTTACTTTATACTTGCTATAAAATATTATATTACACAAAACACTTAATATATGTACTCCAACTCCTGTTTGAATAAATCCAAATATCAATGCTTTATTAATATATTAGAATACGACAACGCCACGAATATACAAAGACCAGTCCAGGAAGCACATATCCAACCTTCCTGGACCGGGAGCAAAACCTTACTAACTAAAACATTCTCTCGCACACTCAACCAAGACCAAAACATTCAGTAATAACCCGTGCAAACGACTATTCACATTCACAACAAGGGGACACAAAACTATCATACTAAAATAGCACACTAACAATCATTCTCGCCATACCTCACCGTGACATCCCCCCTCTCACGATAATGACTGTTATTAGATAACAGTCATTCCGAAATATACATAATTAAACATACATGCATACACATACTTATATACATATATATAAACATATATATCTACACATATATAAATGTATTAAAATAGTCAAAAGACACCCTAGGAAATTAGTAGTGCCTATTGAACCTATATACAAAAGTGTATCAACATGTATGTTACCCTAACAAAAGAAATATGCCTAGCTAGAGTAATCATTTAATAAAAAAAAAGACAATATTTACATCAAAGAGCGAATAAGGAAACAAAATTGTGGCAAGAGCAGCAAAATGACTGATTAACCTAGACCTACCAGTTTGTAAATTTACAATTAATTTTGAAAAACTATAACATGATAAAGAAAAATAAAGGAAGGAGGAGAAAAAA
>JADKLZ010052243.1:0-11861 GCA_021533235.1 Biomphalaria straminea | reverse complement strand
TAAGTCCTCCTACAGTCTAGACAGCGTAAAACTATCGTAGGCCTACTATTATTGGCTTGTAAGAAAGTCTTTGAAGTTTTCCCCAATAACGTAGAAATTTGCGTCACTCGATGTTTCGTACTAAAGCCATAATTGAATATACTAATTCAAAAATTAAATGTCTGAACGTACCAATTTACATATAGAACAAACAGAATACTAAAGAAATTTTTCTAATTAGTAGTCTTTATCCAATCGTTCATTTTCGTAATTATAAAAAAAAATCCAAAAATCACTTCGGGTATATGAAATTATTTAACCGAGCAAGGCTCGGCCACCTGATATTTAGAATTTAACATTGAATTAATGCAACACACACACACACAAATAATTCTATTTCCCATCAAACAACCCAGCAGTGAAATTTAATCACGGAATTTTCATATGATTTAATGATTTACTTTTGTTGATGAATGCCACTAGAACGAAGTATTTTAATAATGCGAATGTTTTCGAGAGCGTGGATTAAGGAGGAGACATAGACATATATAAATATAGACTGGAGATTAGAGATTGAATAAAATTTATAGACATAAAATAAAGTACACACAATTGCAATTCACAAATTATATACTCCATAAAACTCTTATTGGCCAGTCTATATTTATTTATGTCTATGGGAGGAGATAATAAATTGTGTGCGGATGCTCTGACGTATTTGTGACCTATGTATTTTATTTTATAAACAAAAAAGGTTCGCCTACAGAAGAAAAGTGACATACCTGTTGAACTAGGCTTGTAAGCGAGCTACAAAATATAGTTAAAACGTGACGGACGGACACACACACCGCACAAAACCATGTAAATACTGTTTAATTATAACTAGTGAATTGATTACAAACAAAAACGTTTTCAAAAACGAGTCCATTTCTAATAAACATGAAAAGACAACACATGGAAAACACAACACACAAAGAACAAACACGTGCGTGACTACTTGAACACAAGAAACAGTTGTTCAAGTGAGACTACACAAGAAAAAGACACAACAAATAGGGCCTACTATTCTATAAATTAGAGGGCGCGGTGGCTGAGCGGTAAAGCGCTTGGCTTTCGTACTGGAGGTCCCGGGTTCAAATCCTGGTGAAGGCTGGGATTTTTATTTCGGGATTTTCGGGCGCCCTTGAGTCTACCCAGCTCTAATGGGTACCTGACATTAGTTGGGGAAAAGTAAAGGCGGTTGGTCGTTGTGCTGGCCACATGACACCCTCGTTAACCGTGGGCCACAGAATCAGATGACCTTTACATCATCTGCCCTATAGACCACTAGGTCTGAAAGGGGAACTTTATTCTATAAATTAAGTACCGCAATACACTGATGTCATTCTACACATTCTAAAAGCAACCAGGCCGGAAATTACCTATAGCCAACACAAGCTATAGAGGCGCGGTGGTCAAATGGTTAAGCGCTTGGCTTCCGAACCTGAGGTCCTGGGTTCAAATCTCAGTGAAAACAGAGATTTTGACTTTCGTATTTTTTTAGGGCGCCCCTGAGTCCACCCAACTCTAAAAGGAATCTGACTTTAGTTGGGGAAAGTAAAGGCGGTTGGTCGTTGTGCTGGACACAACACCATGATCATTAACCGTCATCCTAAAAAATATGAATTAAACATCATCTGCCGGATAGATCGCAACTTTTCTCTTTAGTTCTTGCTTTAGGTTAGAGCATCCTGGAAATATTGATCACTGCCAAAAATATTTGGACTTAAAAGGGCCCCATATTTTAAATAGCTTTGGGCCCTTTCAAATCTGGATACGGGGCCGAAAATAACACATTTCAATGGCTATTAAATTATAAAAACAAAATGTATGCTCAAGTAAATCTGACCCTCAAACTGGTAATTCAGAGAAATTCAACAAACCCCATAAGTTCTCAGTCAAACATATCCTCTGTAACGTAGCTCGAAGCTTATGCACGCCAAAATGTACATAAATGTTGCAGATTTTCATCTATAGCGAAAAACTATAAATAACTAGCCTTTCGGTGTATCCGATGTACGGACTATGCCGTGTTCTATTGTTCTATTGTAAAATGTATGTCATATTTTTTAGCCCTGCATAATCAACATTGTTAAGCTCTACTGTTTCTTGCATAAAATAATTTTAATTTAGAGGAAGCCTTGTATTTTTACTGTGAGTTAAAACTTATTTTGAAACAAACGAGCAACTACCTAACAGTCCAAACGGGAGAGGTAACTCTTTCTCCCACAACTGACGATATCACCGTTGATTTGAACTCATTAAATTAAATTAATGTTTGAATTTTTTTGATCAACTTTACTTTGTCTTATATAAAAAAAGCATGCATTCCCCTTTATTTCTTTATATAGCATTTTCTAATAAAGAAAAAAAAAAAGAAAAAGTTATCCAAGCTTAATCAAAAAAGGATAGTGAAATACTTCTGAGCAAAATGAAGAATTTCGCCAGAACGTGGAAGATTATTACGAAGATAAGGTGCTATGCATTAGGATGGGATTTAAATAATTGTCAATAATTGTCATTTTTTTTAGTCCAGTTGGCAACAGTGATTTACAATTTTGCACCAGGGTCGTAGCTAGAAATTTACCATCGTTTGGGGGACCTGTTTATGGGCCCCTGCATTTTGCGTAATACTTAATTTTTAATTTAAAAAATTTGGGGCCCCCTTCAAGTGGGGGCCCGGGGGATTTTCAAATTCTCCCCCCCTCCTTCCCCCACCCTAGCTACGCCACTGTTTTGAATCCTTGAAATTGTCTGATATATCATGAAAATTCCTTTTTATTTTTCCTATGGCCTAAATACTCTTCCAAGACAATAGAACATTTCCTCAGTAGTCTACGGATTCCGGAACAATTGATAACAGTGAATACAGTGTTATTGATAAAGTACATTACTACAACGCAATAACTTACGAATTATGACATAACAATTTTATAGATAGATCCTGATAGAAAAATGGTACGCATGATGTATGCCAAAGAAAACACATAACACCTAAACAACAACAGCAAAAAAAGCCTTAAAGGCCATTACGTGAGCACAGGTTCCAAGGCGGAGAGTAGACTTGACTCTCTAATCCACTAAGCACACCAGACGTCTAGAAGCTACCTTCTCTTCTGGGATGTGCTCACCCTGCATGTGTGAGAGTTTCAGTGTGTGTGTGTGTGTGTGTCTACCTGAGTGTGATGCGTATTAGTATATGGAAGTGAGTGTGTGTGTGTGCGTCAGCGCGCGTGTGTGGGTTGCACGAGAGTGAGCTGCACAGGTCACAACACGTGCTAATATCTCTACCTGTGATGTTTTTTTTTTTTGGGGGGGGGGGATAAAAGGGAGAGGGGGGTTACCCTGTAGAGTATCTAGTTTACACAACTCAATTTACAAAAAAAAAAAAAAAAAAGAAATTCTTTAGAAAACATGCGCATTAATTAATGTTACGAAGTGCATCAGTTCCTAGAGATTTGGGTCAGGTGATTGTTATATCTTTACCTGTTTCTAGGTTAAAGGTTTTCGAGGACGTTGTGTGGCCGGCACAACGACTTTACTATTTTCTCCTGATGAAACCACGTATCAATTAAGAACTGGATGAGCCCATCTAGTCAAATCTTTATCTCAAATCTGGCAGGACGTGTTCAGTTTCCTCATCAGGACTCAAACCCGTGACATTCGAAGCTGAACGCGTTACGATTTCACCACAGAACCCTTATACCCTTATACTTATTTCAGAACTCTTTCTTTAGAGAATTGGCTCAAACTGTGCATCGAATACGCCAAGAGAATGAACACCACATCTTCAAAATAGATTCCTAGAGTTTTATAGCAGAAATCATACAAACCTTATATCAAATCATTCTGTCTGTCTGTCTGTCTGTCTGGTAAAAAGTTTTAACACGCTAGTTCTCCCACATCCAATCTTGGATCAAGTTGAAAATTTATATTACTATTTATTTTTTTTTACATTATTGTTTTTTTTTATCATAGCTTTTATATAGCGCTACTTTCATTCTTATAGCATGCTCAGAGCGCTTTGGTCCAATCTCATTAGTGGACCCGTGGTGGGGAGGGTATCTAGGAGTTGGTTTTCCGTGCTGCCTTTAGGCGCTCAGTAAACACAACACTGCCCGAGTCGGGTGTCGAACCTCGAGCCCCCTTCTAGGTAGCCAAGTCAAGTCAAGCTCAAGCCGCACTTAGCCTCTCGACCAGGCTTCCCACATTGTACAAACGTGAATTTGTTTAATATTAACTACTCAGTCAATCGAGTATTGGTAATTAGTTATTTGGTTGATATCGAAAAGAAAATAACTTCTGCATTATTGACAAATACAGTTGTAACTGTGAAGCCCTTCCCATTAGATAATATTTTAAAAGTATTTTTATACTTGCATGCCTGCTTGGTGAGGCTGCCCATACAACATATAACTGTTAGGTGAGGCTGCTGATACATCTTATAACTGTTAGGTGAGGCTGCACATACATTATATAACTGCAAGGTGAGGCTTCTGATACATCATAGAGCAGCTTGGTGAGGCTGCTGGTACATCAGAGAATCGCTAGGTGAGGCCGCTGATACATCGTAGAACCGCTAGGTGAGGCTGCTGATACATCATAGAACCGCTTGGTGAGGCTGCTGATACATCATAGAACCGCTAGGTGAGGCTATCCATACATTACGTACTGGATGTCATGGATTGAGAATTATTTGTTTACACAATAGCAACATTAATGTCATGTCCTGAACTGAGATGTTGAAAGATCAAAACCAAGAAAATAATACACAAAACCAAAATAAGACCAGAGGCAAGTGAGACTTACGTCCCAGTGAAGGCATCTGAAAATTTACTTAAAACTCGGGCACGAACAATTCTTAGGAAAATCTAAGGTGCTATACAGGATGATAAAGTGTGGAGGAAACGCACTAACCATGAGATTTATCAACTGTTTGAAGACCCACCATTAGTGACCAAAATAAAAAAAAGAACAGACTACGTTGGGCAAGTCACCTTGAAAGATTGTCGGATAACAGACGAGCGAAAATTGTATACAGGCATAAACCAAATGGCAGGCGACCCAAAGGCAGATCCCGAACGTGATGTGGAATCAGATCTGCTACAGCTTGGGGTTAGGGCGTGGAGACGAAAGACCCAGGAGAGATATGAATGGAGGGATGTGTTGAAGCAGGCCAGAGCCTTCCATGGGCTGTAGCGCCACTGGGATGGATGTATCACTATTAGCCTCAGTTCGTCTGACCCTTTTTTGAAATCGTTTGTGTTAGGGTTGGAGTTTTTGTGAACGAACGTTTCCTGATTCCTGGTTGTTTTCATTAACTGCAGCGTAACGCATTAACCCTTAAAACCCGTGTGGTACATTAGTCTCTAAACATCAGACTTGTAATTCCATTTGGTATGCACTCTTTGTAAAACAGCTCAGCACTTTAAGGGTTAAGTTTATTTTTAGACTGAATACTTTCTAGCGCACGGTCATGCTTACACAGTGTTGACAAGTAATGAAGCTTACATACAACGTTGACTGTTTTTCCGTAAGCTCTTACAAATATTTTTTTGAAGTCATTAACTCTTTCTCTCCGTTATTATTTGTCCACATTTTGGAAGGAATTCTTCATTTTGCACATTACTTTTTCCCTGCCCTGTTATGATTAAGCTTAAATAGCTTTGTTGTTTGCTATTAGAAAATGTTGTATTTGGTATTGAATTAAAGGGGAGTGCATGCTATTTTTATAAAACACAAAGTCAAGTTTATAAAATCAAACATTAATTTAATTTAATGAGGTCAAAATTAACGATGGCATCGTTGATTAGGAGAAAAAGAGTTTCAAAGGGGGCAAGACGTAGTATTTAAAAGGAACTTGGATATTTAGTTTAGAGGGAAAGCGAGGACTAGAGTGAAAGAATTTAAATTTAATTGTATTCTACAATTATGTAGTGCATATATTATTAAAGTGATTCCTAGTTATAGAAATAAAACTTTTAATTTATTTTATACAAAGAAAATATTTTCATTTCTGAGCCTATACTTTGAAGTATTTTCTCTGGCATCACGATCAATGGCCTCCTTCAGTTGTGAAGCGACTGTGGATCATCTCATTGAAATGAGATGAATGCATGGGCACTAGCTATGGTCGGTACAATGTCGCCCACACATCAGTTCCCCCCTTCTCCACGCAGCTGATGTATCCAAAGGAACGGCACTGCCGATACAGTTTGGGGTCAGCGGCGTCGCAGGTTCTGCCAGAGTGTAGCACTGGGTGCTTCAAACTGCCTTAGGGTCGCCAGGTCCTGACTTTTCCTCAGGGTTGACTCCCGAAGCCTTTCCCATGAATGGATATAGCTGCAAGGCAGCAGAGGTTTAAATTCAGAGTTTTCCTTCTCCTAGGTGGGTAGCAGGAGATTAGAGACAGGGTTACTGCAACGATCGGACCCCATGATGACCTGCTAACTACTGTGAAAAAACACAAGCTCAAAATGTATAGTCATGTAACAAGATCTTCGGGGCTCGCAAAGACCTTTCTCCAGGGAACAGTACTAGGAAAAAGAAGAAGAGACAGACAGAGAAAGGAAGACAACATTAAAGAATGGACGGGCTTACCACTGAAAGAAGTTCTAATCAGGGCAAAGGATAGAGAGGAATGGAGAAAGACGGTCTTCAAGTCTTGCTTGGTGCCCCAACGGTCCACCAGACTAAGGGATAGGTAACAGGTAACAGGTGGGTAGCCAGCCATGGCTAACGAGTCCCTCCTGCCTGAAGCTTACTGGTTAAGGCGCCAGTTACTCGCCTTTGCCCCTTCTCCTGTTAGTAAGAAAAGTTCCGCCGGACTCAATATCTGAGCCACACGTGAAGGCCGGGAGTTGGACTGGTTGTCAGAGGCTATTTGAGACGCATGCCATTAGGAAGCATTTCATAGGTAGTAGAGTGCTTGCCTCCATTACCACTTCCGGCAATGACAACCTTGCGGAACCCGTCATCACGATATAAGTTGTGAATTTGGTAATGTATACTTATAACATCAGAAACGCATTGTCTGATCAACACAATCTCATTGTAACATCAAGACATCTTTGTTATCTGGCACTCAAACATATATCGTCGCAGTTTTCCAGAAGTCCATATTTTTTCGTTCACAATATCTTATCTTATACAATACAGACGTTACTTCAAAAAAGAAGATGATTACGTCCTACGCGTCATGCATTCAGTCTTGCATATTAACCAATGACTTAAATTCTGCAAAGTCACTAGTGTTCCTAGCTAGCTCAGGCAATCCATTCCATGCTCTAATAGCGCTAGGAAGGAGCTTTTGTACAAATTTGTCCTAGCATATGGGACGAAGTGTATGCCTTTCTCTTTGTGTCTTTCTGAGTATTTTATTAAATTTTGTTTTTGTATTTGAAGATTATGGTTCAGTGTTTTATGTATAATTGTCACTTTACTTTTGAGTCTTTTATCCTGAAGGCTTTTTAAATTTAGTGATGTTACTAATGGTGTTACTCTAGTCAAATGTGAATATTGATTTGTTATGAATATCACTGCTCTATTTTGTGTCTGTTCTAGTTTCTTAATGTTTTCTTGAGTTGAGAGGTCCCAAACAGAGGATTCATATTCTATTATAGGCCTAACCAAGGTTAAATAACATTTTAGTTTTATGTTCTTATTTGATTTATAGACATTTCTTTTAATAAACCCTACTGCTTTGTTTGATATTTTATTGTTTCATCAATATGTGGATTCCACGACAGTTTTATTTATTTATTATAACACCTAGGTATTTTGCGTTTTTAGTCTGTGTTACTGGTTTACCATGAATAAAATAAGTGGAATTGATTTGTTTATTTTGTTACTCTTAATAACTGACATTTTTCTGGGTGGAAAGACATGCTCCAATTTGATTCCCATTCTTGTAATTCATCTAATTATCTTTGTAAAATTTCTGTATCTTGTGTTGTTTTTATTGTTCTATATATCTTATCTTATATAATACAGACGTTACTTCAAAAAAGGAGATGATTACGTCCTACGCGTCATGCATTCAGTCATGCATATTTACCAGTGACTTAAATTCTGCCAAGTCACTGGTTTTTCTGGCTTGCTCAGACAAACCATTCCATGCTCTAATGGCACTAGGGAAGAAAGAGCATTTGTACAGATTTGTCCTAGCATATGGGACGAGGAATGCGAATAATCTGACTTTTGTTCCTGAACTAATGCAATTTGGTAAATCGTTTATGTAAATTAAAAATAGTAGTGGTCCTAAGACTGTTCCTTGAGGTACGCCTGAGTTTAGTGTTATTGGTGTTGATTTAGAGCCATTTATTATTACAGTTTGTAATAGGTTAGGATGGGGGCCGAATCTGATGAAGGGAAACCGCTGGATAGTCTAAGAGCTGAGCTTCTAAGTTTGAAAAAAAAACCTGTCTGAATCCGTCCAAGAACAAAAACAAACAGTAAAAAAAAAAAAAAAAAAAAACCTGCGGATCTCACAGGTCTGTCTGGGAGCGACCCGAGTCAATGTCTATAGGGCATTGCTGTTTCCAATACCACTAAGTGGTACCGGGGGCCTCCACCATTTACCTTCCTTGTACCAAGCTAACTGTGCAGGTTTCGCCATTAGTGAGACGGTCCCTTGAGGAACAGCGCATAGATTAGGTGACAGTTTGTGTGAGCTTTCTTACAACCCCGCTACAGTGCAATGGGCAGACTCTCGTATTTCCCGTAGGCACCCCCACGGGGGTCCTGTTTGTTACTTTTTCGCCTTGCTCACCTCCCCTAGTGAGCCGTTTCCACGCCGGCGCCACGGTGAGGCAAAGTAACTTGCCGGCGTGAAGGGAAACCTACGATTTAGGTAGACCGCCCTCGGACAATGGCTTTTCTGCAATAGTGTGGCAAAATATGGAGGTTGTAAATGCTTATATTTAGAATCGAAGACGATGCCTATAAAGACCACTATGGCAGGGGTCGGCAACCCGCGGCTCGCGAGCCGCATGCGGCTCTTTGGATGTGAAGTTGCGGCTCTTTAGTTCCATACGCAAATATTATTTATCTTATAGAAAAGAAATAAAAAATTGAAAAAGTTCGAATTGTTAAATTTGCACTAGCCACCGAAAAATCTCTCAGCCACTTGTACTCTCTTTTCACAACACCCCTTCCCCATTACACGCGTTATCACTGTTGTCAGCTCATCTGAAACTCTCGGTAGTTTCGGATGTTTCTAAGTAGGTTTTAATTCGCTTTCGACGCAAGACGAATTGGCATCTTCAGCACTCGCTTTGGCTGGGAATGGACGTATAGTTTGTTGTTTCAAGTAAATGAGTTAGAAGCGAATTATCTTAAAGTTAGAAGCCATGTACAAGTAATGCTAATATGGCGGTACGACTAGAAATTGCATAAAAAGGCAAACCATTTATAAACGTCAAAGACTGCTCCCATCGTGCATCTGAAGAACTGTTTCGTGATTTCAAAACAAACCAGAAATCTTCAGACAAATAGAATAAACAACAACAAAGATTTATGACTATCTTCTAAAACAGTACAAGATAGAATATCTAACATGTCTTCAAATGTAACATATTTGCAGATGAAAGATGCGGCTCTTTGGATCTGAAGAACTGTTTCGTGATTTAAAAACAAACCAGAAATCTTGAGACAAAAAAACAACAACAAAGATTTGCCACTATCTTCTAAAACAGTACAAGATAGAATAGCTAACATATCTTCAAATGTAACATATTTGCAGGTGAAAGATATTCAACTTTCTTCCGTCTTATCACTTACTATAGATGAACCTTGCGATATAAAGACACGGCACAAGTTGCCCATATGGTCAGTCTTTCCAAAAAACATTGAAAACATTAAGCTCGTTTTAAATAAAATCGTTTCAATAGCAACTAACAGAAACAAATAAAGGGGCAACAACCATTTTTCTGAGCAAAATAAACCATGAAATTGTTACATTTCACGGAATTATAAACCAAAGCAAATAAAGAAATTTTTGTTTTACTCTTGAGAATCATAAAATAAAAAATCTGGTAATGAAGAATATTAACAGCATCTTGTCAAAAGCATTCTTCCATAGTCAGTTAAAATAATATTATTAAAGGAATAGAGACTGTTTCTTCCCAATAAAGTGCAATGGCTTTCCACCTTTTGCTTTGTGCTTGAATGAAATATATAACCTACATTTCATCGCCCTGAATTAGAGAACAACAAATGTTTGCAAGAAAGTTACTTTATGATGAATATAAAAACGAAATTAAATGAGCTGAATCTACAACTGCAAAAAAAAAAAAAAAAACCAGTCTATATTTTGATAGAAGAATTCGTTTCGTTTTAATGAAAAAATGCAGAAGATATTCAGCGCGGCAAGGTAGTTCATTTTCAATGTCTACAACATAATCGCGTTAAAATAAGTGCAAATTTTGACATGAATTACTTCAGCACAGGTGTAAAAAAAATATATATAAGATGAATTTCTTGATAGGTTTGAGCAGTGCAAAGCCAACCATTCTAGGATTTCAAGTAAATCCTCTCAACACAAATAGTAACAAAATCCACATTGATCATTTTGGAATTGATACTGGATCTCTACACATGCAATTGATCGATTTAAAAAGTTTTGTGGGGTGGAATATTTATAGAGTTATTGATCAAGTTGGAAGAATTTGGAGGTCCAGAAATGATGTACGTAACAAAAGTGAGAGCTTTTAAAGGAATGCCGCGAGGTGATGTGTTGAATAGAAATCCAGATTGCTACAGTCTAGTGAAGAAGTTTGTAGTAGGAGTGCTGGCTATCTTTAGATCGACATATTCGTGATTGAAAGCGTTCTCCTGCATAAATATAATTAAAAGTAAAGTAAGAAGCCAACTAACAAATCAAAATTTAGAGTTGTGTTCGAAACTAAAAACAAGCTATGAGCTAAATGTATCCAAACTTTCTAAAACCGTGCAAAGCCATCGCTCTTACATAATTAGTTTGTCCGATTGTTTGTTATTTAAATATAAGTTAGTGTTGTGAGTAAAGGTTTAACTGTTTTGTTGTTTCCTAGATTTTTTTTTTTGGGTGAAAAACACTACTTATATAGGAATAAAACTTTTTTTTTCATTAAAAAGTAAGTACTATTTATAGTTGGCAAGAAAAAAGATGTTGCGGCTCTTTAAAAAATTTTAAATTTGTAAATTGTAATTTTTGGCTCTTTCGACTCAAAAGGTTGCCGACCCCTGCACTATGGGAAAGAATTGTTTATCCTTTATCAAGGGTCTTTAATAGATGTATCTTTTAAGAATATACTGTTTATGCATATTAAATTGTTGCATAATTTTGAAAATTTGTTGAAAATAAAATGATTTTTCTTATGGTTTTAGAAATGTACATATTAATTGTCTGCTTTACTCCAACAAATTAGACATACAAGGTGTACGTAGAGCAGGCATGTCAAACTCATTAAGGTGTATGGGCCGCACTAACTATGACCTGATGGGCCGCAGCCAAAAATCATTTGAAAAACAGCCTACTAATTGTATGTAAATTAGAAACAATACAATAGAATACGCAAGAGTTAGAGGAATACATGTCCCTTAGTTAGTTAAATTTGTAGTACTATTGTATTAATAAAACTATGGTAACTATGGTTACGCATTATTTTCATTGTCCTGATGCTTGACATCTTTTCTGGTATAGAAGTCTATCTATGTTAGGTTGAAGTTTGTTTGTCACTTACACTTTCATCACTAATGACAAATTTCGATCAGATAATCGTGTTTTGTAGCTTTCATAGTGAAAAAAAACAATCATATTCGTGTCCAATGTCATCCAGAAACATTTAAAATTGGTGATGATT
>JADKLZ010052214.1:0-12314 GCA_021533235.1 Biomphalaria straminea | reverse complement strand
ATCTGTCAAAACCTCCTCATCAGCTCAGCCATTCTTCTAGGATGATTCTCGCTGATGTAATTTAACTTATAAATGCACTTCAAAGTGACAATACAATTAAAGACCACAATATTCAACAATGGTATAAATTATGATCGCTGAACACAAATTTGCATTAGAAAAATTTATATTTAATTAACAGCTATAGTTTCATATAATAAGACAGTATTAATACATAACAAAAGAAGTTCTTTTTAAAATACTACTATATAGTTTAACTCATGTGATTCTATTATTAACATTTAACAATCACATAGACATAGGTACTTGGCTGTAGGTCACGACGAACTCTCTCTCTCTCTCTCTCTCTCTCTCGTTTGTCTCTTTCTCTAGTCTCTGCACGGAACCTGTAGCCCAACGTCGTAGTCCGCTCAACACTAGAGTGATATTTACTTGCGTAGTAGACAAATGTAACACCACATGTATAAGTACCGTCTCTGTCTCTGACTATGGCTGCAACTCTCGACTAAGACTGCCTGTCACTCTGTCACCAAGACTGTCATCACCACGACTTTCTCCAAGACTGTCACTCTAAATAAAGACATAATCGAAATATCGCTAACAACTAGCTAAAGCGCCATTCTATTACTTCATAATCACCTAACATCTAAAGCTAGATAAATAACTAATAGAAACATTTTCTTACCCTGGTCCTATAGAACTAACTCCTACATGTTGTCTCTGGCAAACAACTCACACCTCTTGGAGCCAAGATCGAGAGCCAACCTCAGCGACTTGCTCCCAAAGTCTGTATGGGTCGATCACCAGAAAACGCCTGACATACGCCCCTGCTAAACTACATGGCGCTGTCCCGGTCTATCCCAAACTTCTCTATATATAGGCTAAGTATCTAGCTTCCGGCCTAACTAACATTAATAATTGTCTGTGTCTGTCGAGACAAATATTGCTCTTTGTCTGGTCTCTGTCAAGTCTATCAGTGAGCCTTGAAAATAGTTATAAAGCTAATTAATAACACTTACACACATACACACATTCGTGACACTATCTATCTATCTTATCTATCTATTTATCTATTTATCTATCTATCTATCTATATATCTATCTAAATCTCTTCATGGCTCCAGAGTTTGGACAATAAGTAAAATAAATATCACTCATTTATTCTGCATATTACCCTACGAAATAAAAGAGGGGGGAGAACAAGTAGTATTCTACCCGTCACAAAAAAGCAGGTCTGAACTTAACCGATGTGACCAAGAAGTCAAGGAAGAACACATTTTTAACAAATTTCCATCCTAGGTTGCTTTTACGGCGAACAAAAGAGGGGTGGGAAGGAGAACACGTTATCTTATCTGTTTTTACCCGTCACTAAATAGCAGGGCCGGAGTCAACCGTTGTCGGGACCTATGCGAAACGGATTTCGCGGGGGCCAGGTTTGGATAGGAATATGGATAAGTAAAAATTAATAATTTGTGATAGAAAAAAAAAATCGTCTTTGCATTTTATTCATTTTCTGCTACCTACAGAATTTCTCTACGAGCCGAACCCTGCGAGTAGCGAAGCCTTACAATATATCAGAAAATATTTGTTTCCTACATAGACAACTGTCAATAGCAAGAATTACCAAATGTATCAATCTATCTATGAGAATTGTTGACCTTAAATAATTCTTAATTATTTTGAGGCGCAAGAAGTTTCTTACACCAGATTCCATAATTAAGGGTATTGGATAATGCCGTTTTTTTTCGCGCGTAGGATTGGCGTTTTCCATTTTGTATGACACCCCAAAATAAATTTTTTTATCTTTATATTTCCGAAGATTTTTTTTTTGAGTTTTCAAAAGATTTTTATAATTTTCTGAGATTTCCAGGACTTTTTAGTATAGTATATTTTGCAATTTCATCCTGGTAAATCAAGAGTTAGCGTGAAAATTTGTTATATGTTATAAAATGGTTTAATTTAATAATTGGTACACCTAAAATTAGTGCGGGTCCCATGAAAGTGCGCGACCACTGCGGTTGCATAGGTTGCAGTGGTCTAAGGCCGGCCCTGCAAAAAAAAGCAGCGTATGCTATACCGCCGGTCGACTAGTTTATTATAGATTTCTACTTCCTTAGCTCTAGATCTCTCCTCTCTTTTTAGCATGTTCATCTCAATCTTTGTTTTCTTTTTGTTTCACTTCCAGTTTGACTTCTCTTTCTTTTATCCATTCATGTAAAGAGATATTAGTCAATACAATCTCTTTTCCAGCGGCTATTATCTGTGATAATCTATCTTCCATTCTTCTTTATATATCTAGTATCAAATATGAACAAACCAAATTGCTTTACCACAATGTTTGAGCTAATTTTGTCTCGGCCGATGGACATAAGCGTGGTCGAGATGCTAAGTGCGGCTTGAGCGTGGCTTGGCTTGAGCTTGGCTACGTAGAAGGGGGCTCGAGGTTCGACACCCGACTCGGGCAGAGTTGTGTTTACTGAGCGCCCAAAGGCAGCATGGGAAACCAACTCCTAGATACCCCCTCCCCCCACTGGTCCACAAAAGGGATTGGACCAAAGCGCTCTGAGCATGCTATAAGCATGACAGTAGCGCTATATAAAATATATAATAATAATCATAATAATAATAATAAAGGTTTTCCTACGAGAGTTTACACATTTCACAACTTCACGGCCCAATACTTCAATACCTTCCAGGACTAACTCAGCTATCTGGATGAAGAGCCTCCAAATAACGCCCGGATCTAGACTGAACTTCTATTTTTTTTTATAGCGTTTTAATTCATACATTTGGGAATACCCACTGATGTATGTGTGTTGAAGATATGGATTGTCTAGACATCCTGACCAAATTAATTTAAAGACGATTATATTTTGAAAAATTATAACGGTCAAGCCAGAATTTTTTCCTGTGTGGCCAAATTAACAATAACTTCCCAAAGAATAATTTCTAGAAAAATATTAACTTATCAGACAGGAAAGAAAGAGAGGTACACATTTAGAGTTGGCCTTTTCTCTTTCAACATACTAGAAGGAAATAGAATGATAAATCATAGACTAATATCAGCTTCACTAATTGGAATTGAATTTGTATATTCGTATTATCACTGATAAGAAATATTTTTATATTCTTTTATTTATATTTTTATTCATTGTTTCTTCTCTTTAGGTTCATAAGACATGCACGTACGATAGATATAGATTTTATCATATTTGGTCACAAAGGCCATGGAAAAAGCTCATTGGGAAACTCTATACTTCAAGAACATTATTTTGATAATGGCATAACGGCACAATTAAACATGGAGGAAAGTGTTGAATTCAAACAGGGAGAACTTTATGGTAGAAAGGTTAAAGTTTTTGATTGGTCGAATTTTAAACTCGGCTCTATCGGTAAAAATTCAAAAGTTTCTTTAGGTTACCAGTTTTTAGAAAAATGTTCAACTGGTATTCAAGTGATTCTCTTCGTTCACAAATTTGATTGCAAAACATCTACTGAAGATTTTACTTTCATTAGCGTACTAAAGGAAAGGTATGGTCCCAAAATTTTAAGTGATTTTGGTATATTAGTTATAACAGAAGCGCCTTCTTTGAAAATAGAAAATTTTGAAGACACGTCATTTTTAGATTCGCTTAAACGTCAGAATTCTGGTTTACACAATTTATTTACCAACTGTAACAGAAGAGCAATCAAGTTTGACAATTATACAAGTGACAAAAATGTACAAGCGGAACAATTAGAGAATCTGATGAATATGGTTGATAAATTAATACTTTTTAATATTGTTGGCTTTGATACTTTTAAGTTACATACATTAAAGTCAGATTTTAGAAACATTTTAAAACACTAAATAGTTTGCCATTTAAAAAATGTCGACTACACATTTCTTAAACATTACTCAGAAGTTATGAATCCGCTAGTGCTTCGCTTCCCCAACTTTTCCTCTCGCTGCGGGGCTTTTTGATCAAGAAACATGAATGAAGAGAATGTGGTTTTTGCAAGTTATTAAAGTGAAAAAGATCTGTGCTGCACCAGACTTACTTATCTCGCCCCTTGCCATCTAGTTTCAGCGGCAGACATGGTCCAAACCAACGAAGTTGGTCTGGGGAGCAATGCATGACCAGTGTGTTTTATCTTCCACACAGTACTCCTAAAGTTCCACGACGTTTTATAGTTGACGCCTGATGATCTTGGTTGTCTAAGCTGATGCAGCCGCACCTGGATATCACATCTTGGGTGATTCACAGAGACCATACTTTCATCATTCACCTGCTCTGGCTAACGCTCATCTGGTTTAGCCCGTCAATCAAGATTATTTGTATTATTTGTCGGGATTTGGCCGTCGTTTCATGCTGACATCTACCTGGAGCAACAGTTCAGAGCTGAGCGTTGAGTTGAGACCAATGCTAATGAGCCCGAGTTCCCAGTACTACTCTATCTACAGAAATGCATGCATCCCGTTTAAAGTATTTTAGGTGTACTTTACTGCTCTACAACATTTTGCATATTTGTTACTTTTGAAATATCTAGGTTTTTTTTGGTTGTATCTGTTTTGAGATGTCCATTGGGTACTCTAGAGCAGAATTTCCTAAAAGTGTTCCTTTATGAAATACTCCTAACCTTTTAAGTATTTCAAGGATCTCTTTGCTTTTTTTTAGGTCGAATATTTTTCTGTTAATTTAAATAAAAATGAATTAAGCTATATTATAAAATAAGCCTTTTTGTTAAGTACAAATCTTTATATATATATATATATACACACACACACACACACACACATATATATATATATATATATATATATATATGACTTATGTATTAAAACAATTAAATCTGGTCTGGCTTCAGGGCTAACTTTGACTTTGTTACAACAGAATAAGAAAATCTTGCTTTGGACAAAAAGGCTGTATGCGAATGAAGCAAAGAGGTAAAGATAACGTGTTTTAAAATATTGTGTTTCTCTTCAGAAACACTTAAACAAAAATCATTGGTTGATCTTTTAATTAATTTTGTTAGCAAGAAGAACTATAGGTATTAAATGACATGATGACTTACTTATTAATTATTCCAGTAGTTGTTGGAGCACCTATTAACGCATTGAGGAACACTAGAGATCCGCAGACTACAGTTTGGGAAACACTGGTCTAGGAAAAGGTTTGAAAAGTACATTTCCTACTTTCTAGTTTCAACTTTAAATAACACTAGACAGATATTACCCGCTGCCCGCGGGTCTTAATTTGCGTATTGGTGGTGTAGTCAATGATATAGTGCATTAGAAACAATTAAAGAAAATAATGCTATAAGTAAAGCGAATGCATGAATTCATGAATACAAAATCTTATGAATAGAGCTAAAAATAGCTTATTGACCTTAATTTACACGATATTAAGAACAAAGTTGTACTCATGTAAAAATGCTTTAGAAAAACAAAGTTCAATGTTCTTTTGATTAAAATATGAAATGAATGGACTATAATTAGTTTGTCATGTGTTAAAGCAGGAGTGGGCAAATTACGACCCGCGTGCTACATGCGGCCCGCAGGAGTGTTTAATGCGACCTGCGAACACCTACAGAAATCAGGAGTGCTTAAAGATATTGCTTTAAAAAATGCAATTTTATTAAAAATAAGTGTTTTAAAAATATATTGAAAGTTCTGATTCTTTTTCTTTTGCTGAAGAAGCTAAAGAAAAATTGTCTATACCTGCAATTCTAAAAAGTTTGAAGTAATAGAAGAATATTATTATTTGCAATATTCCGAAACATTCAGTCAAAGACACAAATTCAGGCCAATAGTTATTCTATACTGTGAAGAACTGATTGTATAGGGGTTGGCTAGAAACAAAATGGTAAATGTAACGACTGAAAAGAGCCGTGTTTTTACAGAGAAAAACAGGTTTTTAATTCATTTAAAGAACAAAACAAACAACCAAAAACTATAAACTTGACACGAAAACGTTAGCCTAAAGCTGCATTGAATATCAAACACGTTATTACCTTTTCTAACTCAGAGATCAAAGTCGTCAGAGCTAGAGGTCTTTAACCACACGCAGTTCCAAGAAGTACTTGAAGATTGGAAAACAAAACGCTGGCTTAGCATGGGCAAGAGAAGAATATGGGACCTCTAAAAAAAGTCACCTCTTAATAAAGAAATTATGTTTTGAAGGACATTGACTGTGACTTTGTTATTGATATTTCTAATGAAGAATGAAAGACTTCATCGACATAATCGCAATTGGTTGTTAGCACTTGAAATGTATGCATATAATATATATATATATATACATACATTTCAAGTGCTAACAAAATATATATATGCCCCCCCCACCGCGTAATTTTTTAAAATTCGGCCCTCGATAGAAAAAAGGTTGTCCACCCCTGTGTTAATGCATACAACCAACTTTGCGAAGATACGTTTCAGTATCTTAGAGTTGAATTAGAGTTTTAGACCTAGGTCTAGGAATAAAGAAATGTGTAACCTTTTGGTAATGTCTAATGAAGCAATGTGCGTCAGGAATTCTATATTCGCAGATATAAAGAACGAATTTATGTAAAACTGCTTTTGAAACACAAATTTGAAGCTTATTTTTATTAAATAATGAAATCAATAAACTATAGACAGTAGATTCGTGAGTCAAAGTAAAAAAAAACTATAAGTGCAAAGTGTTGTTCTTAAAATAGATCCTATCGATTGTAATGGATGCATGTGTAGATCAGAAATACTTGAAGTATTTCTAAAATGATTAAGTTGAGTAAGTGCGTACGTACCTTGTAAAGTGAATTTTAGATATCGAGATTCTATACATCCATCACAAGATGAACAGGTACTAAAAAGAAACTCCAATAACTAAGTTGACTCCAAAGAAAATTTAAACAAATGGTTTATTTACAGAATGGGCCACAGTCTAGCCAGTCACTAATATCCATGTTATTCCCTCAAGATCTGGGTTAACTATGTATGTTGATGGAAAAGCTAAAACATAATTTCATTTTCAACCGAATTTTACTGAAACATTCAAATGCAGCCACATCTCTGTTGTGTCTACTATGTTTTTGTAAATTAATTTTTTTCCTGCAACTCAATTAGAACATCAGTAACAGAAATAACAGTTTTTTATATTTATTTTTATTTTTATTTACATCAGAGAAGTGAATCGTAATTTCTTCAGAGAGCATTGTTATGTGAATTGCAAAGATATCGGTTTCCTTAGGCAGTAATTTATTTGTCAACAAACAAGTTATGTGATATTGTAAAACTATTTAAAACAGATTTGATATCTCGATAAAAGAAAAAAAAATGATATAATCAATGAAAGTCAATTTCTTTCCTAGCATTCAGAGGTTTGGTTTCATTTATTTGTATTAGATGCCTACCATGAAAAAAAAAATTTACAACCGTGTAATCTTCATGTTTCTCTAAAAGAAATTAAAATTATATTTAAGAGGTTAACAAACCGTGCAATAACAAACCCCTTTTGAAATCCAGTGAACATCAGTTTACAACAAGCAGTAGCGGCCTCAGGGGGTGGTAAGTTGGGTAACCACCCAAGGCCTCGCGTCTAAGGGGGGCACTGTGATAGGATATCCACTTGTCACCATTAGGTTCGAAACCTGACCAGTTCTTATAAACTACAAAAGTACTATGCATTTATATTATACCAATTAGCTTTACGCTCTTAAAATGACATTTTTGGTTTCGAAATACTTTTCAGTTTCGATTAAGATATCACCTTATGACATATATATCCTAAGCGGCTATTACTATTTAATATTTAAACCTGGCATAAATAATGACAAAAAAAATAAAAAAAATAAAAAATTTCGTGGAAGAACAGAGAAACTTTATGCGCCGAACAACGGCCAGTTTTTAGGCTTAGTTCAGATGCTTGACAAGATTTACCTTACCATAGAAGAACTTCGCACTACTAAGGCCGCATCTGACAACAAGACACAATCATCTTTTTCATCATTTGTTTTTAATCTAGTGGCAATTCACTCAAACTCTTTGCAATATTCCAATACATACCAACGAGATGTCTTTACACTTTGTCAATGTGTTTTGTTTAAAAAAAAATTGTCTATTTCAACGTTAGCTTTAACGTTTTTCTTAATTAACATTTACATATTAATTTATTATATATTGATAAAAGAAAATCCAAATGACGTATTACCTAGTTTGTTTATCAAATCATGAACGTTTATGCGCGCATGATCTAAAGAAACTAGATAGATACACTCCGATTTCAGCAAAAGAGTAAGAATTTAAAAATAGAAAATAGGATTCCGGAACTCAATTTCAAACGTTAAATTATACGCAAGCTAATTATACTTTGTCTTTATTTAGTTTGCCAGTTAATTTTGAAAATTTTTTAAAAAATTTGTTTTGTTTCAGTGTACCATTAGTTTCTTCTTATCCCCCTTTATATCCAGCACCCCCATCCGCCTCCTATTGTGCCTAACGCCCCCTAAAAGCCGTTGAACACCACTGACCTAGAGTCTTTACCAGGATTCAAACACGGGACTTCCAGTTCCAATTTCTTTACCCCTCATCCACAGCATCTCCATATATTCATTTAGCGTACACTTATATTTTAAAAAATAATAGTTATTAACTTATTAACCTTATCCTTACATTCAAAATTAACAACATGTTACATGTAATTAAAAGAAGCTAAAAAAAGATTTATTCTTCTAATAAAATTCGATAAATTGGCAACACGAAGAAAAATTATTGGCCTACTTTAAGATACAATTGAGTCTTGGAACAAATCAACGGTCGTAGTCAGTGTGTACGTTACTATTAATATAAGGCAGGGGCGGACTGGCTATATGGGCATTTGGGCAAATGCCCGGTGGGCCGGTACCCAAATGGGTTGTTAGGGCCACCTAAAGGGCCTAATGAAAGACACTTGGCACGTATTAAACTATTAAAACTATTAATGGTTTTATAATATTTTTTTTTTTGTAAAAGGGGCCATCTGAGCGCCATGTTAAAACAAAGTGTATTACAGAATCTGCATTGTAATACTAATTTAATCTAACACATTTTCAAAAAATAATGTAATAGCCTACATCCGTAGACAATGCCACCAGTAGGCTTCATCCTTATAGGGCCTACACACTTAGCGATTAAAAAGCAACATAAGGCCTATATTTCTTATAAAGATATAGATAATGTATCGATACATTATGAAACTTAACATAATGATTTTAATGACAGGTAGGCCCACTGGAGGCCCATCATATGATATACAATTTATGGGCCCTTATGTATAGAAATGCCTGGGCCGATTTCGACATCCAGTCCGCCCCTGATATAAGGGATATTAAAAGATTTAGATCTTTTTATTTATAGTTTCACCCTTGCATATGGAATACACTGGGTTTCCAGAGGGCTGAATAAGCAACTCCTTTTCTTACTTTATAAAAGTGTTGGTTTTTACTTATATGCCTTATTCAATGACAGCGTAAAAAAAACAACAACAACACAGATTGGATAGAAACATATTACACTGACACAGGCACTGGTAATGAAAAGCATAATGGCTAGCGTTCAAAAGAAGATTGATGAATTGTTATGAAAATGTTTCATCAGTATGCAAAAAGAAAATTCATTGTGTATTAGAGAATGTGACAGCATCAAACAACGATGATAAAGAAGAGGAAGTCTTAATGATAGAAAATCTATAGATCATAGCTACAGTAGAATGACAATCGTGATGTTTGTAAACAATCTTGTAGTCCTATTTCAGACGGAGAATGCAACAATGAATACGAATACTTTTTCAAATAACTTTTACATTCGCAAATTATCCAATCTAACGAATTGGATCTAAGATTAATAACACTGAATCAAATATCAAATTAATATCCTTTTATTCATATACTGAAAGCCATAACCGTGAGAAATATGTGACAAAAGGACAGTGGCCTGTTCTGCACTGTGCTTTATAGCTTGCTCAGGCCTGGGCAGTCTCCATCATGGAGAAGTGCGGTCAAGGCGCCTCATGCGCTCCCAGACTCCATGGGGTTTTTGGGACTTGTCCCAGCACTCAAAACACTTTTCCATCTCTGTTTTTCTTAATTATAGCGACAGCATGTTGAAGCTTCGCAACCTTTTCCCTGTTGGTGTTAGCCAGTAATACCTATTTGACTCGATACCCACTACATTTTCGTCATTGCCACACTTAAACAACAAAGAGTGTTAATTAACACATTAATTTTATTAGTCTTTTTTTTACTCACGCATCTTGTTATTATGAGCAACATGTTTTAAAATGGATAAAATACGTAAACGAAATTTTTTTGGCGGGCCAAAAAATGAAAAAGGTAATGTTTTATTGATCTTTACTTTCATTTTTACCTATCTTTTAATTTGTTGAACCTTTGTTTCACCATGCAAAATTTGTCAACAGTCTTTCTCTATCCCTGTCTTTCTTTTGCCTTACTTGGAACTTCTTTCAACGGCAGGCCCGTTCATTCTTTCCATCACCTTTTTTTTTGAACATATCTAACGAATGCGATGTATTAAATGTATGATGCTAAAATTTGTTCTCTATAATAATCTGGCATAATTCGGTCCAAATTCTAACTGTAATTTCTTATTAGTAAACGAATGTTTTCATCTTTCAATTTTATTTTGACACAGTTTTTTTCAAAGTTTCATTATAAAAAAAAGATGCATCCAAATATACCACGATTCATAAAAAACACAAATTCTCTGATCATTAGATATTTATCTGGATTTCAAACCCCCCCCCCCCATAGATCTCTAAAGTTGAAACAATTAAAAATACTTTTCTGACAAATGATTTTTTGATTGGAATTTCATTAAGCTGCAGTTCACAAGTTCAGATCACATTTTTTCTTTCTTTATCTGTCTGTAATGCATATAGAGTGTCACTGCGTTTCGAAAAGAAATGATAAAAATTAGCCCGTATAAACGGACTCGGTTATCTTGCATTTAAAACAGGGTTGTCTTTCACATTTATGAAATGGTACAAGTCATCTTTAAAAATCGATGTTCTGAATCAACTCTACGTTTTTAGTCGACATTTTAGGATGGAAATGCTTTACGAATAAACACTGCGAAATAAAGAAAAACCAGTTTCTTATCTAAATAACCAACTACGTAACTGATTGCTGCGCTTCCGGTTTAATCTTTAGTAGGCCCGCGGGCCGTAGTTTATTGACATTGTTTTGTTGCTGTTTTTTTCTTTTTTTTGTAATAATAGACGGACCTACTCAGAAATACTCTCAATTGGAGACGACTAAAGGCGCTGTTGGTCTTAACCAGACGGTTTATTATTTATCTAAACCAGTGTTGGGCAAACTTTTTCAGGGAGCGCTCCAAGAAAAAAAGGAAAGTTTATGGCTGGTCACAATTTTTTTATTAAGAAAATACACAAGATTTTTTTTTATGTAATGATATAAACGTTAACCAATGTGATTTAATGAAGGTACAAGTGTTTTGATGATAGTTATTCTAAATTTGTTTCAGCTTCGGTCGTGGTTTGTATTAAACGTTGATAGTTCATACGTCCAACTATTAATGACAGCGTATTTTTTTTTAAAATCCAAACTGCTTACCAAACTATTATTATATAAAGATTGCACATAATCTTTGAGAATGAGGCTTCTTTTACAGATAAAAAGGCATATAGGTACTATTGACACTAGCCAGAGAAGCAAAGCCCTAAAACAGGTTTTCTTAAACTATTTAGTTGACATTTAAATACTAACTGCCTAGGTCAAGGTTTTACATTTAATTCTTTGATCGGCTGGATTTTAACGTTTAGCCGCTTTAGGTTATAAATCGACTGCAGAAAAAAATCTAAACGCAAACTGTGACCCTTTAAATAGACAATCAATATTTGTATTTGGGATCGTCTGAGGTCGGTGTAGATAAGACTTAAACTCTGCATTGGAAACCTAAATGTAGTAACAATATTTTACATAAAACTGAATTCTTAACTTATATAGCATACTATGTACAGTCAATTATCCGAAGTATGTTAAACATATTGTGCATAGAGCAGGCGTTTAAAAGTTTTCTCGTTACTTTCTTTCAGCTGATATATAGACGGAAGGTGCGGTGGCTGAGTGGTAAAGCGATAGGCTTCCTGATCCGAATGGTCCTAGGCTCGAATCCTGGTGAAGAAAATAATGGCTACCTGATATTATTAGTATATATTTGTGATATAAAATGCCAGTTGTATAAGACGCTGGAGTAGATCTTAACTAGAGAAATTCCGAGTTCAAATTCTGTGATTTTTAAGAACGGGGTCAGATGGTCGTAGTTATAGTCACATAAACAC
>JADKLZ010052093.1:908-16757 GCA_021533235.1 Biomphalaria straminea | reverse complement strand
TATGGTGCGTCGCTAACTAACTATAATTATGAATTGAGTACATGACAGATTCCTCCCCCCCTAGAAAAAAAATATGTCAATATTTTTCACTACTGTCAAGTCTTATTACAAGGGCATTTGCATCTCATTGGGGAAACAAAAAAAAAAAACAACTTGAAATCTTGACTTGACAGGTGATCATAGGTTTAAGTTCACAATGTTCATTTCAATGTTCATTCTTCATCACAAGGTACACAATTCACAATGTTCATAATTCCTTTCCATGATCACACTTCTCACTGTTCATAGTACAATGTTCATAGGGCATAGTGTAGGTCTCAAGGTCTTATGTTCTCCACTGGCAGTAATCTAATAAAAAATAGAACATTTCAAAAAAAAATATAGACCTTGCCTGTATATTTAAAAAAAATTATTTTCTTCTTACCACCCTTTTATCAGCTTTTGTCCATTTTTTCTTTTATACTCACCATTTTCCATAGACTTAACTTCTTTCAATGAGGTATGAAATGATTCCCATACAAAACAATATATACTTACTTTACATGTTTATTCACAATTCAATTATCTCCCTTTCTTACTAACTTAAATTTTAAATATTAAACAATAAAGTAATATATACATCAAATTTACAAACTGAATCTCTGAGAGATAAATGTCAATTTAGACATTATATTACTGGTTATATAGTACAATAGGTACTTTTACAAAAAATTTTCACGACTTGAAAATTTTCAAACATCATATCTCATTCTAATTCTATGGAATGTCACCTCATAGAAAATCATATAATAATAATCATATATATAATAACACTTTTCATAAATCAGCTTAACCTAACCATAGTTTCATATTCACTAAACTGCTTCTCAGTTTAACTTTATACCATTTCTTGACATGTCATTTTGTCTATTGTAAATTCTGTAATCTCTGTCTTTATATTCCTTGTAATTGTTTCTACTCTGATTCATACTTTCACCATTTCTATCATAATATGAACTCACAATTTTCTGATTATCATGTACTTTATGCCAACACTCTCTAGCAAAATGTCCCAGTTTGTGACAATTAAAGCAAGTCATGTTTCTTTTAGTATGTGCATAATTCCTTGGTCTACTGTGCTGATTAGTGTTATTTCTGTTTATGTTTCTGTTCAATAAATATGAGTATTTATTTTGCCATCTATCAATGTCTCTCAAAGTACATGTCCTAATACCTCTTATGTTACCTAACAACATATCTTGTGTTAGACTAGGTATTGCTACAGCATTACAGTACCCAGTAAAAAATGGTGTTTTTACAAAAATTCTGCATGCTTTAAATTCCTTTATACTGCCATCAAACAATCTAACTTTTTTCATGTATCCTAAGTAACATTGTGGTTCTACAAATCTGGAATGTATGGCAATTGTAGAGCAAGCTGTATCACGAATGAAGTTCAAGGACTTTCCATTTGCTAAGCCTTTAAATAATTTAAAATTATTTCTCTTCTCCTCAACCATGTTAATGTCTTCAAATACATTGCAATAGTTTAATTGTTCTACATCACTATCTTCATCACTATAGTCCCTATCATGTTTTTCATTTGCAAAATAAACTCTTCTTGTTTGATTTTGATTTCTTTGTTTATCATTGTGTTTATTATCACTTCTATTTTGATTTCTATCACTATATGAGTTCCTATCATCAGATCTATATTGTGTAGGTTTTTTACAATGGGAAGCTATATGACCCTTCTTATTACAATTGAAACAAGTTATTTCTTTATAGTAATTATCTCTAGGTTTTGAGCTTTCATTCCTATCTCTACTTCTGCTTCTATCTCTACCTCTATCTGCATTTTCTCTGGTATATCCTACCAAATCAACTTTGTTTTTGTCTTTATCTCTATTAGAAAATGGTTTATCTGGATGTGCATTTTTATAGATTCTTATTATGTCTGTTACTTCATCTATAGTTTTAGGCTTTCTTTCTTTGATAAATGATTGAAGCTGGGAATCACATTTGTTAATAAAATTATCTAGCAGAATAAAGTTTTTTAATCCCTCATATGAGTTTACTACATTTTCTAACTTAACCCACTTATTGAAAAAATCTTTCTCCATATTAATGGTTGTTTGAGGTTCTACATCTAATGATGGTACATTATCAAAATATTTTTTCCTAAAAGTTGTAGCATTATGACCATATGCATTTAATAACTCTCTTTTTAAGACTTGGTAGCTATCATCAATATGATGGTCATGGTTTTGACATATTGTTAGAGCTTGACCATGGACGAAATCTATCAGTATTTCAGACCATTCCTTTTCTGGCATATTAAATGTTGACATTTTTGCTTCATATCTTTTTAAGAAGTCTCCAATATCATCTTTCTGTTCATCAAAACTCTGTATTTTCCTTTTCAACCATGTTTGCGAATTAGGGTTGTCTCTTTGAGTGGTAGTATTATTCGAGTTATTTGTGTTTCCTTGAGTTGTCTGTGTATTTTGAGATGATGCTTGAGTTGTAGCTAGTGCTTGAGCTGCATCTAATCTCATTTTCTCCATTTTAGCTTCATGCTCTCTGGCTTTTTCTCTCTCCTCTTTTTGTCTTTCTTGATCTTCTTTTTGCTTCTCATATTCTTCTCTTCTGATCCTATCTCTGTATTCTTGCTCTTCCTTTCTAATTTTCTCCTGTCTCTCTATTTCTTCTTTTTTTTCTTCTTGTTCCTCCTTTCTAATTTTCTCCTGTCTCTCTATTTCTTCTTTTTCCCTTCTTAGTTTATCTTGTCGTTCCATTTCTTCCTTCACAACTGCTTGTACATATGCCGCTAAGTCCTTTCCTTTTAAATCCATTGCTTTTCCATCTTGCATGGCTGTTTCCTTAATCTCCTTAAGGTCTACATATGTTGATGAAGCCATTGTATTATATTTTTACCCGAATTAGACTTAGGTTTAATATGTATTTACTTAGCCTATCTTGATTATGGCTATACTTTAAATTTAATCTTCTTTTAAATTTAAGTTTTTCCCAGTTTTATATAAGTTTTTCACTGTTACTGTGTTAGCACTGCACTAGAAACGTATATAACTTATATAAATGTTTACTTTTATTTCTGTATTAATAGATCACAACGATCCTACATGCTAGTCCAGATCATTTAGTTAATTAAATGATAAAGATCTACAGTTACCACGAGTTTAGATTTAGTACTATGTGAGTATGTCTATGACTAACACGAATGTTAGTATTACTATAACCAATTTTCGATAAGACTGAATTCCGAATTCAATCTCTAGATCTAGATCTAGTCTTATTACACAAGTTTATGCTTATATGATTTCATTCAACCATACGAATATGTTATATGCCCATATATACTATGCATCAAATATATCTTTACCAAGATATAGATCTAGAATGCAAACTATTACCTTTTTTCACTTTCTTAACATTAGAGTCTAGATATTCAAAGAATTTGCAATTTCACGTCAGGCGACTGACTCACTATGCCAGATTAGGCACTATTTTCATGGCAAAATCAGTTTTGATTTTAGCCGATCAAACTAAAATTATATTTTAGTTCAAATTCTTTACGAAATACGTCTACCTTCAGTTAAGTCAAAATTATACATATCTAATTAAATAATATAATTGAATAAAATAATATAATACACATAAATGAAATAAATAAATGAGACTACCTTCTATGGGATGGGATAAAAATCTGACATATACTGATAACGAGGTACGTAACTCGGCAACAACGGATATGACGTTTACACAACAAAACAAACGACACACCCTAAAACACTCAATATAGCTCTCTATCTAAATTACGTCTTTTCACAACTGTTTAAGGCTCCACCACCTGATTTTACCCAGGCTAACGTACGAGATTTAGACAGAATCTATTTCTAAGGGAAATCTAAACATATATATTAATAAGAAAAAATGGACACTTAGCTTTTTTTGTAGGTTTCCGTATATCGATAGCAAATTCCACTGGGAAGCTTTCCCTCGTGTTCCGACTCTATCTTCGGTACTGCCACTGGATACAATGTGTCGAGTATCCCACGTAATGCCCCAGATGCGCTGATGTGCCACAGCAAAATATTTCCGATTCGTCAAAGACCGTTGACGATTACTTCTGAAGACTTGACTTGACGATTAATTGTGATGACTTGACTTGTGTAGTTGCTGACGAATAAACAGTTCTCCCGGCGATGAGTTGATGAGTTGATCCACGTAGACGACTACTGGTACTCAACAGTTTCTTGACGTCAACTGGAACTGGACGATAGAAGAAAAAACGAATCTTCCGACGATGTCTTGATCTGGGCGATTGACGAATAACGGCTGAATAAAAACGACGACTTGAGCTTTGCTGACAAATGTTCACTTGAAGTTCCGCTGCTACACTGGTACCTGACGACGAATGATTACTCAAAGTTCCTTTGTTAGACCAGACTGTCTAAACTGTCCACTGAAGACTAGGTGAGAGTAAGGTCACCTTCAACGGTTTTCCGTTAGACGACTAACGATTTCAACGAAGTAACTCCGTACTCCAGAGTTTAGATCTAGATATGATCCAGATATGATCAACGACCCACTATCGATAAGTGGTACTATTATACTACTTTAAATATACACTAACCTTCCCAAGGTTAACTGCAGCGACCGTTATTCTAGTGGCAACCGGTACGACGAATCTCTTGTAGGGTGAGACTAAACGAGTAGACGATGACGATCTAGTTAGCTGATATATCCGACAGCGGGCAAACTGTCCTTCTCATAACCGATGAGGTAAAACTTGATACGACTATGTGGCTCTTGTGACTGTCTTCTCAAACGACGATGACGAGAAAAAATGTAGATTCACCAACAATCTGTAACCCGTTATGGTGGAACGGTTTCTCTGGTTTTAGGTCGATTCAGTAAACGAAGATCAGATGTTGCTAGTACAAACGTTGCGTTGACTAGACTAGACTTTACGATGATCACTGTCCCGACGAAGGTCTCAGGGTGACCTTAGTTAACGGCTACGAGCCGTTGCACGTACGATTCAAACGACAACTATGTAGAACTGCGAAAAAGACTTACGAACAAAGTCACTCTGCGACGATGATGTTCCAATGAACTTCCTTATCCTCGAGTGCACGACCCTTACTTGAGTAGACGTTCGGCTCCTGGTTCAGCTTCTGGTTCGGTTCGGTTCTGGTTCGTTGCGGGGTCGCCACTGTGATGTTATCGTTTGGCTGTCTTCAGGTTGTACTGTAGTCAACTATAAATTACTCTGCAGGCGTTTGAGTATTATTGTCCGGGTGTATTTGATGCAGTTAACTATCCAATACTGATACGAAAACAGAAACACAACATCGATTTCCAAACCAGAACAGAATCAAGAAATGCTGGTTAACAATTGAAATAGTATTTAATTACGAACTAGGCCACAGTCAAATGTCGAATAACTACTACTATGATAAACTATGTCTACACCCTACGAAAACCTAGCGCTAACTGATTTTCTAAGTCTCTACCGCAACATATCCCAAACGTCACTAGTCCCGTTCACTATGCGTCTTCTATGGTGCGTCGCTAACTAACTATAATTATGAATTGAGTACATGACATCTTTTTATTTTAGTTTCAATAACAAATTAGTCATTGATGTTTTTATAACTTAATTTTTCTGTGCATCCAAAACTATAAGATTTTTACTGGGTTTTTTGTGCGACGTGAGAATGTGTGTTAAATAATCGGTACTTAGCAAACGTAGATCTATATCTGACCATCGGCTACTTTTTTTTTTCTAAAATCGAAAATTTAATTTTTTAAATCAACTATTCAAGTAGTTTTTTTTTTTTATAAAAATACACCATTTTTTACAACTATTCACTATTAATAGTAATACATTTACGGTTATTTAGTAAGGGATATACCAAATTACCAGATTTTCAACACATTGATGCAAATGGTTTTAGATTTTACTGTAAATAAAAAATGACAGACTAACTATTACATTTACCAAAAAAATGCTTACTTTTTAAAGAGAAAAAATCTATTTAATATGCATATTAGTTGAACATAATTTAAAACATTAATTAATAAGTAGTTTTTCATATTATCGCGTGAACTGCAGTGGCATGGCCGTAGGACACTTGACTAAAAATATTTTTTTACGGAAAGTTTTTTTTCCTTGAGATTTTGAATAAGAGATTGACCCTTAACAAAAACTCTAAACAATTAGATAATCATGAAATAAAATTAGATCAATTAGAAAATTGTTATATGACACCAGTTTGGCCAGGTTCACATTTAGCTTCACCTATATGTGTTTATTTACTATTGGTGAATGAGGTCTATTATGATCTAATTTTTAATACACAGTGGCGGTATCGTTGTTTATCAATATTATCACGTGACTAAGTGTTGTTTGTTTACGATTAGTGAATGAGGTCCATTGATTGTGTCGTGTGGTGCAGTACGCAGAGAGCCTGGATAGTGAGATCCTTTACAATGCTATACATTTATGTAGCGTTTTTCACTTTTGGCCCGTGGGCAAGTTTCAACTATTTAAAGAAGTTCCTGGGTGATAAAAATGAGAAACACTGACTTAACTTACTGACAATCGCGTTCTTTGCATTAGCCGATACAACACGATGTTCACGTGACGTCGTGACCATGTAAAGCTGAGAACTTGTTATGTACCCTAGTGAACATCATGATTCGGTTATTTTAAATCATTTTAAAAACACTACATAGCAGTGCCGGACTTAACCATTGTGGGGCCCTATGCGAAACGGATTCGCGGGGCCAAGTTTGATTAGGGAAGTGGATAGGCTAATAAGTGAAAATTAAGATTTTTTATTGGAAAATAAATTCGTAAAAAAAAAAAAAATAGCGGCGTATGCTACGCTGCCGGTCGACTAGTTCATTTATAAGTTACATCTTCTTCACTTCTCTCGACTAATTAGCTCCCCTACACATTTGACCCTTCGTTCTTCTAGTCAGTAAAAACAAATGTGTAGATATTTACACTTGTAATTGGAGTTAATGTTCTGAAATCTGATATACCTAGTCCAATCAAGCTACACCAAGCTACATTTAACTTTCAACAAACATTCTTATCAGAAAAAGACATTAACCAACCAGTTGATGACCTCTGAAATTTCATAAAAAACAATCTTAAAAACATTATAGAAAATCACATACCCACTAAATACACATCAAATAAAATAAATAAATGCTGGTTTAATAATAGATTAAAGAAGCTTTGTAAACAGAAGGAAAATCTATATAGAAAATTTAAAGAAACTAAGGCAGAAAGAGTTTATAAAAAGTACTTAAAAATTAAGCACCTAACCCAAAAAGTAAGCAGACAGCTGCAGAATGAGTACATAAACAATGTAATATCTAAAGATAACAACAAAAACCTATGGTCATACATTAAGTCTAAGAAAATGGAAACAACCGGCATAGTGCCATTAAAAGGAGAAAACAACTTAACGCATAACGATAATGAAACTAAAGCTAACATCCTAAACAAATACTTTGCATCAGCATTCTCAGCCCCAGGAGACAAAGACATATCAATTAATTTAAACCAAGTAGACAATATTAGAGAGATAGAAGTACAGGAAAATGGAGTCCAAAAACTATTAGCCAGCATCAAGCCGAATAAAGCGTCGGGACCTGATGGTATTCCAGCTAGATTACTCAAGGAACTAAGCAAAGAACTAGCACCTGTGTTCAAAATACTTTTTCAGGCATCTCTTACACAGGGCAGAGTACCAAGGGACTGGAAAGAAGCTAATGTCACACCTCTATTTAAAAAAGGAGAAAAATCTGACCCAGGAAACTACAGACCAGTATCACTTACCAGCATCACATGTAAAATCCTAGAACACATTATATGTAGCAACATCATAAACCCCTTAGATAAACATAATGTCCTTACTTCATACCAACATGGCTTTAGGAAACATAGATCATGTGAAACACAGCTAATTGGACTAATTGATGACTTTTCAAAAGGTTTAGATAATAGTGAACAAATAGATGCTATCTTACTAGACTTTTCCAAAGCTTTTGACAAAGTTCACCACCATAGTTTGCTTAAAAAATTAAAATATTTTGGTATTGATGGTCCATTGCATAAGTGGATTAAAGATTTTCTGACAGTGAGAAAACAAACTGTAATAATAGATGGTTCTAAATCAACACCAATAACAGTAAACTCAGGTGTACCACAAGGAACAGTCTTAGGTCCACTACTATTTCTAATTTACATAAACGATTTACCAAATTGCATTAGTTCAGGAACAAAAGTTAGATTATTTGCAGATGATTGCATAATATATAGGACCATAAAAACCACACAAGACACAGAAATTTTACAAAGAGAATTAGATGAATTACAGAAATGGGAATTAAACTGGAGCATGTCTTTCCACCCAGAAAAATGTCAGCTATTAAGAGTAACAAAAAAACTAAAACAAATTAATTCCACTTATCTTATTCATGGTAAAACAGTAACACAGACTAAAAACGCAAAATACCTAGGTGTTATAATAAATGAAAAACTGTCATGGAATCCCCATATTGATGAAACTATAAACAAAAATCAAACAAAGCATTAGGGTTTATTAAAAGAAATTTCTATAAATCAAAAAAGGACATAAAACTAAAATGCTATTTAACCTTGGTTAGGCCAATAATAGAATATGCATCCTCTGTTTGGGACGCCTCAACTCAAGAAAACATTAAGAAACTAGAACAGACACAAAATAGAGCAGTGCGATTCATAACAGACGAATATTCACATTTCACTAGAGTAACACCTTTAGTAAAATCACTAAATTTAGAAAGCCTTCAGGATAGAAGACTTCAGAGTAAAGTAGCAATTATACACAAAACACTGAACCATAATCTCCAAATACAAAAAAAAACTTAATAAAATATTCAGAAAGACACAAAGATAAAGGCACATTCCTCATCCCATATGATAGGACAAATCTGTACAAATGCTCTTTCTTCCCTAGTGCCATTAGAGCATGGAATGGTTTGCCTGAGCTAGCCAGGAAAACCAGTGACTTGGCAGAATTTAAGTCACTGGTAAATATGCATGACTGAATGCATGACGCGTAGGACGTAATCATCTTCTTTTTTGAAGTAACGTCTGTATTGTATAAGATAAGAAGATAATCGATCAATGCAAAAACTTGGCACTATATATTTATTTAAGGCTGTGTAACGCCAAACTTTCGTAAAAGGGAAATAACTGCTACTTTTACAGCAACTCTTCCGCCCCTCCCGCCTTTTCCTCATTTCTTTGGTCCGTCACTCTAAATAAAAATCTTTGCTTTGCATTTGCCTCCTCCAATAGAGCAATTCGATTGAGACCTCCTGTCACTAGAACGACTGTTTCAACTCCTCGTTGATTAAGTTATATGACAACAATAGAAGGCAGTAGAAATTAATTCGCCGACTACGTTTTGTAGGCGCGGTGGCTGAGTAGTAAATCTTGCTATCCGAACCGGGGTGTGGGTTTCGAATCCTCGTGTAGGCTGTAATTTTTAATTTGGGATTTGGGAATCTTCGGTGCCTCTGAGTCCACCCATCTCAAATTGGTACCTGACATTAGTTAGGGAAAAGTAAATGGAAGTTGGTTGTTGTGCTGGTCACATTACACCCTAGTTAACCAAAACAGATGACCTTTACATCATCTGTCCTATAAACCACAAGGTCTAAAAACGAAACTTTACTACGCTTTGTCCCCAAAGTACCTAGGTCAACCTGCCTCTTTGAAGACCAGGTCACCTGGTCACGTGACAAAAAAATAAATACAAAATAAAATATACAGGTAGTTTTCCCTTCCCAATAATAAAAAAACTAATTTAATTAAATAAAATAAATTAGAAACACAAGTAATTTAAAATAGAAATGTAATTGTAAATATAGCAGAACAACTGGTCAAATACAGTCCTATCCTGGCTTTGGAATGTTGATCCCAACTGACCTCTTACCTTGGCTTAAAAACAAACAACGATTATTAGCATACATTCAGATCGCTGCCTGGTCGCGCGTTGTGCGCTGGACTGTCGTTCGGACTTGTCAATGGTCACGCTTCAGAGTCTGGTAGCTCCCATCCCTCATTGTCTTTCGGGAATTAGGTAGGAAGTATTTTCAATTCTGGAGGAACATTCGAAACATGTTATTGTCAAACATGTCACCCCCTTTAAAAAAATTAATACAAATAAATAAATTACAAAGGTGGAAATGAAACGTGATTATATAAATTTTCTTTAATTTTTCAATGAAAACATTTATCGTGGATTTTAAGCAGAGGACTTTATAAGATTATAAATAATAAACAATTATTTAAAAAAAAAACAGACAAACACGGAAACGAACATAAGACTCGACTTTCATTAACAGGAAATTAAAAGAAGATATTAGTCATTAAATGGAGGTGAGCAACAGAGATTGGGTGATATAGAGAGGAAGAGAGAGTTGGAGAGAGAGAGAGAGTTAGAGAGAGGGAAAACTGGAAAGATTGCACAATTTGTTATCAACGGGTGGCTCTGCTTTTAGCTTCGTACTCTGGTTCGTATGGGCTTTTATTATAAACTCATTTTCATTTCTTGAATGAAATAGGGGCAAGTCACTCGAGGTCAAGACTCTCACTCTTTTCATGTAACCACTTCGCCTAATAAGTAATACATATATATCTTTAAATAAAAAAAAACACACCAATAATTATAGATGGATTTTCTATCGGATCACTTATTTTAGAATGCTACGCGATAACCGCTCGTCGCCTTGTATGCAAATACAACGTAGGCCTACGATGTGTTAGTAAATGTGTAGAACTTAAGACCACATCGCAGAAGATTTTTTCATAGCAATGACGAAAGATGCACGTATTTATGCCTTACGGCAACTGAACGACATGTGTCGTTAGGTGACTTTATAGCTCAATTAAGAAAAAAAAAAAGGTCGGCGTTTAAATTATTGTTGAACCCCAATACAAGAGCTAATTACTACATTGATAGATAGGTACAAAACAACGAAATGTAAACGATTCTATTTTAAACAACATTAGTTGTTTATGAAATTTTATTAATGCTCATAGCTGTCATTACATTTTTTTTTTACAAATATTGTTTGTAAAATGTTTTACATGTTTCGGATGTTCCTTCAGAGTTGAAGATAGTTACTTCCTAGTCCAAACCTCCCGCAGGACGACGGGGGATGGAGCGGGCAGGGTTTGAACCAGGGACCATCGATAAATCGAAACGACAGTCCAGCGTGCAAACCGCTCGACCAGGCAGCCATCCATTGACCAAATGTTCCTTTACAATAAAAAATGTATTAAATCATAGCCCAAATTCTCTGATGGCGGCGGGCAGTGTTCGAACACGGACCATCTAGGTGACAGTACGAAGCTCATTCCACGCGACCAGAAACATGTTTTGTTTATTGTTCTTTAATGAGCCGCTTAGGGAAACAAGAGACCTATTCAGAATACGTTGTCTGATTTCCCTATGACATTTGATGTCTCGATAGGTAGTGTTCACCTTTCGCTACTTTCTCATGTGACTAAAGAGGCCAATGCTTAATACACAGCTGCGGTCACAAGTTGAGCATCTGTAGTCACCATCTTAAAGAGTCACACTAGTGTTGTACTGCTTACTTGGCACACAAGGCCAGCAAAAGTGAACAAAAGCTCCCTTTCACCAGCCTGAATTAGACCATTGTAGGTTCCCCCGACTTACCGTCCAGTCCGACAGGGGGTGAGACTCGGGGGTAAAACTTTGCTGTGTTCACTGTCAATAGACACGGACACTCCGGACTCGCGACTCTCGCACCACTTGCTTCCCCCGTCGTTTTCCTTTACTATACCAGGCCGACCCGCGAGGAGTTTCGCCATTTGTGAAACGAATCCTTAAGGGACGCCGCCTGGACGTGACAGGTCTTTGCGAATTTCAAATTCGCAAGTTGTTAAAGAGGAACCTGACTTTTTTTCAATTTCACAACTTTATAAATATTTTATATATAGTAGATCCGCGATGTATCGATTTTCAAAGCTCGTGTCTGTTTGAATTTCTTCCCTTTAAAGATTGTGATTTTTAACTTAGGATCTTGAGGGCTCCTCTCGAGTCCAGCTCTAATGTGTAATCCACGTTAGTTTGAGAAAAGTAAATTCAATTGAAGTTTGCAAAATATTTTACGTTTCGGATGTAGCTTGAGTTGCTTCAGATTTGAACATAATTTTAACCAAGCTCAAACATCGCGCAAGTGAACGCAGAGAATGGCACTGGGCAGGGTATTATTTTATTATTATAGCTTTTATATAGCGCTAATTTAATGCTAATAGCATGCTCAGAGCGCTTTGGTCCAATCTGATTTGTGGACCAGTGGGGGGAGGGGGTATCTAGGAGTTGGTTTCCCGTGCTGCCTTTGGGCGCTCAGTAAACACAACTCTGCCCGAGTCGTGTGTCGAACCTCGGGCCCCCTTCTAGGTAGCCAATCTCAAGCCTAGGACAATCTGGACCATCCAAATAACAGTCGAGTGTGCATACACACGACCAGGCAACCAACCCAAACAAAGGACGCATATTTAGATATACTTATCTCACACACATTAAATACAAGATTTAAAATTCTGAAATTCAGAATATGAAAAAGAGAAAACATAACATAAGCCGAATATTCTGGATGAACTTGTTTGACATCTTGATTAAGTTGGCACCTTTGAAGGACGTGGTCAGTATTCTCTAGATCAGTGTTTCCAAAACTTTTGCCTGAATAGGTGTTCTGCGAATTACTAGAATAATTAACTAATAGGCCTGTTTTTACCGGTTGTTGACTTATAACACCAGAATGCTGGTAGACAACTAAAATGTTTTAGACGCAATGCATCTTTTCACTTGAAAACTTCAAATAACTTGAATAACTTCCTTTTCTGATCAAAATAAATAACAGTTTAATTATAATATAGACGAAATCAACTTGTTGTTAATGAAATAAATGTAGTAGACTTAAGTAATAATTAACACTTGTTAACAAAATCCAACTCACTACAATAAATCAACCGTTAAATCTTCCGTTCTGGAATCGTCTGTCCTAATTTAGACCAAGTGACGTCAATGCCACCAATATTACATCATTCACAACAGCCAACCTCTTCCCACCATCACCATATAAATACACACACATACACCATGTGAATAAAAAAAATAAGCATGGTGTTTAGTTGTATAGCCTACTCAGAACATGCAAAGTGCTTAGTTGTATAGCCTACTCAAAACGTGCAAAGTGCTTAGTTGTATTGCCTAGTCAGTACGTGCAAAGTGTTTAGTTGTATAGCCTACTCAGAACGTGCAAAGTGTTTAGTTGTATAGCCTAGTCAGAACGTGCAAAGTGTTTAGTTGTGTAGCCTAGTCAGTACGTGCAAAGTGTTTAGTTGTATAGCCTACTCAGAACGTGCAAAGTGTTTAGTTGTGTAGCCTAGTCAGTACGTGCAAAGTGTTTAGTTGTATAATAGGCTTGTCTTCGATTCCGAAGATTAGTGAGGGATACAGTGTTTCCCGTGGCTGGTTTAGTTGTATAGCCTAGTCAGAACGTGCAAAGTGTTTAGTTGTAAAGCCTAGTCAGAACGTGCAAATTGTTTAGTTGTATAGCCTAGTCAGAACGTGCAAATTGTTTAGTTGTATAGCCTAGTCAGAACGTGCAAATTGTTTAGTTCTTTAGCCTAGTCAGAACGTGCAAAGTGTTCCTTTAAGGAAAAAGTTGGGGAAACACTGGTTTAGTTGCTATTGCATTAGCGCTGACTTTTATTTAGGCTCTCTCTCAGTGGACAGTGACTTGAAATACCATCCCCTCGTAAAATTAATATAGAAGAAAAGTAATTTTTTTTTATTAAAAAGGTGTACAAACTTTTTACTAGACAAACAGATAGATTTTGATATAAGCTTTGTAAAAAAAAATGTGTGGCAGTCCGAGTGATATGCGCTTCCTATTGCTCATCGTCAATGACGTCATCCCCTGACGTAGGTCTAACTGGTGAGGTCCCTAAAAAAAAAAAAACAAACTATGTACGTATTCAGAAAACCAATATGTAAGATACAAAAATTCCTGTTTGTTTTCTTTAAATGTATTTTTATTAGTCTTTAGATCTAGAATAATATCAAGATTTAGCTATCACGATGATTTTTCAGCGAAATGAATCATCTCAACATGTTAAGAGGTTGGAAAGTTAATAAAGTAAACACATTCTACTTTCAAACTAGGCCTATAATTATATCTAGGGCCTAGACTATGGATCTATATATGTTTTTATAGTTTTCCTTCTTAATTAGATAGATATTAAATTACTTAATTCAAGATAATCCAACGTTAACCATTTAAAGTTTAAAATATAAAAAAGGAGCGAAAAAGCGAAGATAAGAAAGTGAGGACTTATTTATTAACCCAGCCAGCAAAGCTACCTGTTCAGGTCCGGGCTGAGTTAGGGGAACCGGATAGTCGTGCGGGGCAGTTTTTTAATTTCATTCCCCGTCCTGGGCCCATTCTAAACCCCCCTTAGATGAATGGGGCCCTTAAGTAGCTGGGGATGGAGAGATTCGCCCCATTGCTTCACTGCTGGGAGTCGGCAGGCGGTGTGAATTTTTGCGTAATACAGTTAAGGTCCCACCGCCTACCCCCTTCTCGTCCTACTGGCAAAGAGTGCCCTCCCCGCCTCGCTCTTATCTCGGACGAGACCGTCGGCCAGGAAACTCGTTGCGTAATGAAATTTAAGGGGAGACAAAAAAAAAGAGTTCGTTATACTTGGTTCGGATAGTCTCCCATTGCATTATAAACACAATAAACTCATTAAATGTTTTGTTATTTTTTTTAAATATAAACTTTTATTGATTCGTTTTTTTTTTTACATTTAGATATTATGTTTTATTGTATATAAAGCTATGAAATAAAAACAAAATGTTTTATTGCTATACAATATATATAATGAGGATTCTTTTGATTTAATATTTTACTTATATATTTAATAAAAACTATTTTTTATTGTATTTTTATTTATCATATTAAAACTAATGTAAGCTATGCATACAACAACTGTACCCGGTAAGGACTCCAACTGGGCCTGTCCATACTAACCACATAGGTCCCAATTGGGTATGATCTCGGCCCTTAGACATGAGTCAGTGGGCCAAGAAAATGCCTTGTGAAACTCGTGTGGGACCAATAAGGGGAAGGGCTTGTGGGCCCCAACTGGGCCATAGATACATGGCCCTTTGGGGGAATTAATGGAAGACCAAATGGGGCATTAAGGGTTGAGTCTGGACGAAATCAGAAGACCCAGATGAAGCCCTGATGGAAACCTCATGGGGCCAGTATGGGAAAACCATTGAGGGGCCTGAAAGGGCTAACCAGATGGGCCCCATTTGGGGGATGAACGTTGGCCCAAACGGGTGCCCTTAGGGCTGAGTCTTGGCTTATTTGAGAGGTCTAGATAAAGCCCTGATGGAAACTTCATGGGGCCATTATGGGGGGGGGGGGGACATTGAGGGGCCTGAAAGGGCTAACCACATAGGCCCCATTTGGGGGATGAACGTTGGCCCAAACATGTGCCCTTAGGGCTGAGTCTGGGCTTACTTGAGAGGCCCAGATAAAGCCCTGATGGAAACTTCATGGGGCCATTATGGGAGAAATTGATGGGCCTGGAAGGGCTCAACACATGGGCCCAATTAGGGGGATGGACGTTAGCCCAAATGGGTGCCCTTATGGCTGAGTCTGGGCTCACCAAGGGAGCCCAGATGAAGCCCTGATGGAAACTTCATGGGGCCATTATGGGGGAACATT
>JADKLZ010052021.1:0-18640 GCA_021533235.1 Biomphalaria straminea | reverse complement strand
TATAAAAAATTTATTTTCCTAGCCATGTCATTTTCAAGATTCCAAGAGGAAGCCCATTTGAAAAGAAATTACATTCTGATCTTGTTGTAAAACCTAGCCGTTGACTTTTCTTTACACTTAGCAAACTCTATTCTCTTGATGTAATACGGTTATCAATACACACGTACATTCATAAGCCTAACTTTATATTTTATATTATAGAGGTTAGAGGTTAGAGAATACATACCTTCTTGTATCTCTTGTTCCACTAGGAAAAAACAAAACAAACATGAAAAATATAAGAAATATTTAAAAAGAAAAGCTTTTTACAAAGGGGAATAACTATATCCTTAAAACTATAACTACCAATCTACCAATAACGTACAAATAATTTGCTGTATTCAATATCAAACAAGTAATACATTATTAATAATAATTGACTAAGTAAACTTCTAACTATTAAGTCATCACAGTATCAATTTGATCGGAGAAGGCGTGAGGGAGAAATAGCTTGAACAATTATTAACTGGGGTCTAAACCAAAAAGCCATATCTGTTAATACAGCAGTATAAAATATATCAGTAGTTAATTATCCAGATTTCCACTTCGCTGTAGATTCATATCTTGTCTATGTCAATGCACAATTATGTAAAGCTTCGAATTTGAGATTGGGTGTTTGAAAAATAAAGAGTTCACTTTCTTACCAGACAGACTGACAGGGTAAGTTTACATATAAGATTTCTCTAAAATATATAATAACAATATATGAATGCAATAATAATATATTCTTTTTTTTATTTCTGTTAGGACCAGAGCCGCTTTAGGTTTATGTTGTTCTACAGTTACGTTGATACTCAAAAAAAAAAATTAAATAGGCCCTGAACATTCTCGTTGCCTTTCAGAAGGTGGTACTGCTGCAGACCTGCCACATCACCAGAAAATTCTTAAGTGAAAAATGATACAACGAATACAATAAAAAAAATTGAATGCATTTTGTTTCTCTTAAGCGAAACTGAAACCTGGCAGAGCCAAAAAATGATTACTCGTCCGTTTCTAACATAATAATTAAAATAATAATAATAATAGTAATGATAATAATAATTGTGCATCACATTAGAAATCAAATATTTAATTAGCAAATCGCGTTCATTCACTTTATCATTCAAACATTTCCTCATAACTTTTGATAGCATTTAATTATTTAGAAGAAAGAATTAATGACTGCAATGGTATCTTCATAGACATAAATAAATATAGACTGGCCAATAAGAGAGTTTTATGAAATGAAAATTTTTGAATTGCATTTGTGTGTACTTGATTTTATGTCTACAAATTTTGTTTAATCTCTAAGACTGAAGATCATGCAATTTTTAAATTTTTCATAATTCGGAAATCCGAATACAATAGATATACATGTTTTCAAGTTACATGAAGTTACTTTCTTTTTCCAGTCTATATTTATTTATGTCTATGGGTATCTTACATTTCGCCACTTCTTGCGCTATTGTACTCATATATTCATCTAATTCTTTTATCAACTTGTGATATTCTTTTCTGCTATATATCAGTTCGATAAATTCATCGCGTGCTTCCGACGTCATTCTTTTATCCGTCAGTCCCGTCCACTCCTCCTCTAGCCATGACCTTTGCACGTTTCGCCAATCAAGTTTTCCGCACCCCTCCGTTCTACAAACTAATGAAAGAGGAAGGTAAAAACTACTGTTATAGTAATGGTATCAAACAGTTTCTTATTCAAATAAATCACATTCAAATGCACCAGACTACTCAACATCAGCGCATGAAGTTGGGAAACATTGTGCAAAACATGAATTTGAATCATTGTTTTCTAGTCAATCTTAAAAAAAAAATAAAAACAAGTCAAGAAAGAAGGCTTGTGTTGAAACATAAACTATGTATCGGCACCCAAAGTGGTTCACTCAACCAGGTAAAAGGCCAGGTTTCAATATTTTCAGAATAAATATCAGAAAATTATGAACTTCAAACAATAAACAACCACAACCTTATGTCAAGTGATACAAAAAGAACTGACGTGTCTTTGTATACTTTGTAAACGATACTTTTGTAGTGTTAGTTCTCAGGGGCGTAGCTAGAAATTTTCCATCGTTTGGGGGCCCGGGGGGATAGACCTCTTTAGGGCCCCCTGCATTTTGCGTAATACTTAATTTCAATGTAAAAAACACTCATTTTGGCCCCCCCCCTCAAGTGGGGACCCGGGGGATTTTCAAATTCTCCCCCTCCTCCCCACGCCACTGTTAGTTCTACTAACGACTCATGCCTCAGAATACGGAGATTTATTGATGGTATGATTATGACATTGTTAGTATTCATGTGCATTCAATGAATTGAAAGTTTTTAGGATAGAGTTCAATCCAAGGTGTCACTAACTAAGACCACGTCACAAATGAAGAGATTAGAAACAGGATTAGTGCGCAATGGGAACCCATGATTGCCTGCTAACCACAGCAAAAAAAAAAAAATCAAACTCTATGGCCACATCACAAGATCCTCAGGGCTCGCAAAGACCTTTCGTCAGGGAACAGTACCAGGAAAAAGATGAATAGGAAGACAGCGAAAGCTATGGGACATCAACATCAAAATCAAATAATGGAAAGGCATAAAAAATAGATTTATCCTTTAAAAAAATAAAATTTTTTTTGTAAATGTAGGTAGTTAATCTTAAAGAAATACTCAATTTAGAAATACAATGTAATTAATTATAAAACATGCATGATGCCTTTTTTTTTTTCGATTTTTATTTAGCCTACTAAGAATCATCTGGTTTGAAGAAAATTACTACCGATCAATGCTTTTGATACAAAGAAAACTGTAAGTAAGACCACATCTTTTATACACCTTAATGAAGCTCTTAATTCGATGCATACTTCAAAGGTTATCAAACAAATTTACTAATGGTTAAAATTATAGCAATAATAAATAGTGAAAGGTAGCAAAAGAGTTTATAAAACACTTTTCAAAATGTGGCATTGTACGTCTCTAGAGATCATGTATTTTATTTCGAGCTTCTTGTGTGACTAAAGAGGTCAATGCTTGATAGACTGTTTCATTCTACTTTCTACTACTGTTGTGTAAGGCATCCGCAATCCGAGGCCCTTCTTTTATGCTCACTCTTCCATGTGAATCTATCTATTTCCCCTGTTTCCCATCGGCTGATTAAGAAAAAACATCATACGATTGAATAGATTAGATAGAAAGAGTAAAGTGTCCCCTTCAGACATTGCGATCTATGGGGCAGATGACGATAAGGTCATCTGCTTCTTTGGTCAACGGTTAACGAGCAGGGTGTTATGTGGCCAGCACAACGTCCAACCACTTTCACTTTCCCCTACTAAAGTCCTAAAAATCCCGAAATTCAAAATCCCGGTCTTCACCGGGATTCGAAACCAGGCTCTCAGGTTCGGAAGCCAAGCGCTTAACCATTCGACCACCGCGCCCCCTTGAATAGATATGTGTACCTTAAAAGTGGACGAGCAGTGGCTCTACTGTCGTCTGCTAGACCATTGTACAGAATGTCTTGTGGAAATTGACCTGGCAGCATTCTATGAACGTGTTTAAATCAAAAAATGTCCTGGTACTCAGCACTTCGCATCACTTCCCTATTGGTTATTTTATCTTGCCACCTTATTTTATAAGATCTTCCTTAGTCATCAAAATTATTTAAAATATGATAAGAGGCATAGCCTAATTAAATCGTTTTAACTGATACATCGTGTGTAGATAATTTTTTATAGCATATTTATCATTGTGTTAAGTAGAAGGAATATTGATAAATCCCTTAAAGTTCATAAAATTATTCATTTATTAAATGATTAAGCCATTCTAATTATTCTCAATGATATTTTTTTCCAAGTTTTTAAAATGCATAGTGTGTAGATCACAAAACAAAATCATGGTAGAAACATAGACATACATAAATATAGACTGGAAAAAAGGAAGTAACTTCATGCAACTTGAAAACATGTATATCTATTGAATTCGGATTTCCGAATTCTGAAAAAATTGAAAAATTGCCATAGACATAAATAAATATGAAAATTGCATGATCTTCAGTCTTAGAGATGAAAAAAAAACTCATAGACATAAGTAAAGTGCACAAAATTGCAAGTCACAATTTTCATTTCATAAAACTCTTTTATCGGCCAGTCTATATTTATGTCTATGGAAAGAAATGAGACGAAATTTACCCAAATACATGGTGAACGGAATCAGGAGTAAAACATTTTGAGTCAACATGTTGGTCATGTGATTTCCTGTGAGGTGAATTACTTAAATCTTTGTGTTGTCAGACGCGTTGGTGTTCCTTTAAGTAACATTCTCAATGGAGGTCATGCATTAATCGAAGACGTTGATTTGTAGTTGAATACCAAGATCACGTCAGAGGCGTATACACTTGAAGTGTTCATGGACTTATACAGATAAATAAGATATATCTCTACTTCATTACCAGTCAGAATATTTCAACGTAATAAGTCCACGCTTAAAAATATACAGGTGAGTTATACATCATGCGATCAAGTTGTCGACTGTTCATGGACATTGGTGCCCCCTTAGTTATTTCCTCTAGCATTTCATTAAAAGAATTAATTCCATATGACGTGAAAGGAAGAAAATCCATTACGTCACAGGGCCTACTTAGACTAAAAAATGTCTTCTTCAATACGAGCAAGATTTCGAGTGTTCTTATCTTCTTATACGATATAGACGTTACTTCAAATAAGAAGATGATTACGTCCTACTCGTCATACATTTAGTTATGCATATTAATTAATAGCCTGTTTTTTTTTCTTAGCATTACATTTAAAGAGTTCATTCATACGACGTCAAAGGAAAAAAAAATATTACGTCACAATGGGCTAGTATAAAAAAATGTCTAATAGAGTTCATTTAAAGACGATTTTTTTTTTTTGCAGTTCGTCTGTTAATCTTTCTGTCCGCCATGATAGTGTAAAAAACAACAACTAAAAGCTATTAAAAATGTGATTAACCTTTGATTTTTTCCAAAACATCGTAATAGTTTTAAGTATTGTTCGGATGTTTATATATATACAGTTAGAGTAAAAAGGGAATTCCAAATAAATCTAATACAGTTAATTCATATTTTGGATGGTCTCGTATAAAAATTAAATGTACCATAGCCTTGTAAACAGATTTTTATACCATACTTTGGTATTAGGAGGTTGTGACTTATTATCAAAGAATATAGGCCTAAGTGTAATGTTAGTCAATTGTGCGATTTCAAAAAATCATTTGACATAATTTATTTTTTTATAAATAAATACCTAGAACAACTTTATAGTTATTGAAATATAAGTTGTTAAAGAGATTTTCATTTAGCATATACAATCTTTTTACATTAAAAAAAGGAACAATGGATTATTGATCATGTGTTTAGCAACGGTTAGGCATGGAAATTAAATGTTAGATAAGTTTAAATCCAGGAAGAGGTCCAGATATAGGTTTAGCTGTTAATTCGTAGTGTATGTGAATGTAAATCATTTATGTAAGCATTTTTGTAGCAACGTCAACATATTAGTTATATACACTTCTGGGCAAAGGTTTGCAATACTCCTGTCTTAAGTCTTACTGTCAGCCGAAAGTCTCATTCGTTAAAACTAAATTTATATTTTGGTATTTATCTTATTTAAGTTTATTTATTTCCATAGTATTAATTATATTAGATTTATACACTTCTGGGCTGTGAAAGCAGGTAAGAGTTAACTAAAATCTGGCGTAATCTAGAATATATCTGTGGGACAATCGTGTTGAAGCCGGATTGGTCATTCGCAATTTTTTTTTTTTTTTTTTTTGTGAACAGACAGGCTGGTCTATTTACCAGTGACTCGTGTTAAGTAACAGGTCGATTAAGTGTGCTTGTGTCGCACAGTGCTATTAAGTTGTGTCAGAGGGTACATACGTGTACCAATAATACTGAGTGTATTTTAGGAAGCATAGAAATTATTATAAATCTAAGTAGGTTATACAGAAGCCAGAAGTCTAGACTTTAGAGGGACAAATTTAATGCGATTGAATTGAGAAATATAGGGAAACCGCGAAGCGAGGTTAAGCTAAATAGTTTGTGCTAATTGTAAAACATAGCTAAGAAGAGCTAGTCGTTGGTACGCGAGGTATTATAAGTTATGTGACGAGTAATGGAAATTAGCATAAAACAGGCAAACAATAAGGCAACTGTTTCAAGTAACTACTTAGACGATTTTAGGAAGAAGTAAATCCAAGAAGCCAAGACAGAACAAGAACTGCGCAAAAAAGAACTAACCGCCTGTGTACAGCAGTTGGTGGAGGCGAAAGCCGAACGTTTGAAGAGAGAGAGATTGTTATAGAGCGGAAAAAGTCAGAGAAAAATAAAAAGCCAATAAAAGGGACATCACTATTGGAGGTGAAAAGCTTACTAGTGTTAGCAGCTTCAAATACCTCGGAGCTATTGTCTCAGATAAAGGAACGAAACTTACGAATAGCACAGTCCACATCCACCGTTTCAAATCATAAAATATTGTAACGACTTTCACAATCAGGCCTTCTGCAAACACTGCTTAGCAACACTACAACACATCTAATACAAGAACATGACCTTATTTGTATATGCTTGTGAATCTTGGACGCTGACTGCAGAGCTAGAGAGGAGTATCCTAGTCCTAACCATGGAATTGAGATGGTATAGAAGGATTATTGGTATCACATTCAAAGACCGAATCACAAACCGATAGAGACAGGGCTACTGCTGACAACATGATGACCTGCTAACTATCGTAGCAAAACGCATGCTTAAGATGTATATCCATATCACAAGATCTTCGGGGCTCGCAAAGACCTTCCTTCAGGGAACAATACCAGGAAAAAGACGAAGAGGCAGACACAGAAAGCGATATCAGGACAACATAGAAGAATGGACGGGCTTTCCATTGAAAGAGGTTATAATTAAGGCAAAAGACAGAGAGGAATGGAGAAAGACGGTCGACGAGTCTTGCATGGTGCCCCAACGGTCCAATAGATTAAGTAATACTTAAAGGTAAAGGCGAAAATATGTCAATTACAAATTATTTCCTTTGTTTCAGATACCTAATATAATAATTAATCACCAATAATTAATGAACTAATTGGTTAAGATTATTGTTTTGTCAGGTAAGGAAGTAATGTTGCAAACTTTCAGCTTGATCCCAGATGTCTTGTGGAAGAAAATAACATTACTAACTTTTGACTAGACAGACAGACAGAGTTAATAAAATCTTTAAAAAAAAAACAACGTAAGCGTTAGAAACACAAAATCTATTACACCAGTGCTGTCTGGAAGATGCTAAACTTGCGGAAGATGCTAGACTTGGAAGATGCTAAACTAGCGTTGAGAATACGATTCAAATTCAAATTGAACAATCGAAAAAATAAAATTGCCAAATTTATCTACTCTTGTATGGTATCATAATCCTCTATTATTAAATTAAAATCCTTTTTATTTATTGATATTATATAAGTGTTTGTTTTGGTTGATAGGCCTAATATTGCTTTATTTTGAACTGATTCCTAGCTTATCAAAATGTAGGCTCAAGGCACTGAGATAACATTACAATCATAAAAACTGCGTTACATTGATAAGAAACAACTAGGTTTTTAAGTAACACATTTTGGGGACATTCCTGTTTATATATGTCTTCTTTTGTTCTGTACGTTGGGACGATGAAAAGTCTTTTAGTTTGAAAAGAACCGTTTATCTTGTTGAATAACTATTTCCTTTTTTGCGATTTAATATAGAATAGTAATAATTACAAATGTCCGATATTGTGCAGCCTGGTTCATCTTGTCCTTTCTTTTCTTCTCTATATCTCTAGGTGAAGTCTACTTCTTTAACCACCAATCAATACAAACTTTCGGTACAATAGATGTAGAGGAACATTTCGGACCTAAACTATACGATAAGAAAAGTTGAGTTAATCCAGTGGATTGTTAAGATATCTTAAATAACAGTTACAACACCTTTTTGATAATATAAAACACTTGCAAACGCAAACTGCTACACAATAATCTAGACTTTTGATCTGAAACAATACCAGGACAATACAGGACAATAGTATGTCTTAACACTATAAGGGTCGCATGTGCAAGATCACTATATAATTTAATTACACAGTGCATCAATTGTATATTGTTGTAACCTTACGGCGCAATCCGCATCACTGGTCTATTTGATCTCAATCGAGACCATACTTTATAGAAGGCCTCAACCAGTATTGGCAGGGTGGCAGGTGGGTAACCGTCACAGGCCCCGGGCCTTTAGGGAGCCAACCTTCGTAGATTCCCTTGTCACCCTTAGCTTCGTTATTCACATCAGCTCTCAATAACTAGGAGTTGTTATTCAATATTTTGGAAGTCTTCTTGACATCTACATTATACCAGTTACCATGCAAGCTCTAAACATTACATTTTTGGTTTCAAATACCGTTAAGTGTTAGCAAAGACAGTATCTTATGACCTGTCTATTATACGATGCTATCATTGCTTAACAATTAACTTGGCATCAATAAAAACAAGTAGATGAAAGCGACAAGTTAACATAATTTCATTTCGAAAATAAACGACAACTTATTGAATTTGAATAGGAAAAGGCGTAAAGATCAAGGTTGAACCAGTTGCAGGGCTATAAATATTTCTACATGAAAGATTCATAAGTCATTTATAGTCTTGTTAACGTTAATGCAACATTCGACAAATAAAATAAAAAATTTTCTTGACAATTGATGGGGGTTACGTTCCGAGAAATTAAAATTTTCGCGGTATTTAATTTCATATATGTCAGTGGCGTTTTACGACTCGAGAGGCGATGTTTTCCCATTGCGTGGCTGAAGAGGCCAATCCTTGAATCATTGATACACAGCTGCTGTCGCAGGTTTGACATATGCATCACCAGGCGCTGTGGCATTTTCACCCTTCTTTCTTCTGCTGTAGTGTATGACATGTGCATTCCGAGACCACACTGCTATTCCTAGCACTTCCTCGTTGATTATTTATCTTGCCACTTTATTTTAAAGATACGCCTTAGGCATCAGAGTTGGAAGATATTCAGCTTTTTTTTTCTTGCCATAAGTAGGTTGACCATGTTTCACTTCCGTATAGCAAAGTGCTCATCACACAGGTCCGGTAAACTAAAACTTTGGTATTTTATAGTTAGCAATATATTGTTTTCACACTTTTTATCTGCTACCGTTACATAGTGCTTTGGCCATCCTGGTGCTTATGTCTTTATACATTAGAGTTTTTTATTGCTCGCAGCCTTGATATATTAAATAGTTGTCCTTAGGGTATTATTAAATTATACGGAGAAATACACCTTCGTTGATGTCGTTGTACGCATAATGCAGTAGGCAGGAAAAGAATATGCCAAACAGAGTATGTGCGCACCTATTCTTTCATATACGTACACTATTGTTTTAAATACGAACAGTATCACAAGCAATCCCCTAACATTTTAATTTCTTAAGTAACAAACTCACATTCTTTTAAGCGTGATCGAGAGGCTAAGTGCGGCTTGAGCTTGGCTTGCTTGGCTACCTAGAAAGAGGCTCGAGGTTCGACACCCGACTCGGGCAGAGTTGTGTTTACTGAGCGCCCAAAAGCAGCACGGGAAACCAACTCCTAGATACCCCCTCCCCCCACTGGTCTCACAAATGAGATTGGACCAAAGCGCTCTGAGCATGCTATAAGCATGAAAGTAGCGCTATATAAAAGCTATAATAATAACAACCATTACAAGTCATCTGTACCTTGTTCTATCGAGACAAATCATTATAGTGGCCCGCCCACAGATAATTGGCGTAGTCAGGTTTTTTTTGGGGGGTGGGGGGATTTGGGAAGAGTATATATGTATATATATTCTTTGTTATTGTTGATAAACATGAACGAATAATAACAAGAATATTTATAGGCTACAAATCAGCTGTTTAATCTTACGCCATATTGGTTGACAACAACAGTTACAAGAGATGTTACTCTCAGACACCGAGTGATGCAACCTATATATATACACATCAACAGTTATATTCTGACCCTTCCTTCTTTTGGAAGACATTTATTGTACCCTAGAAAAGGTTAGTGTGAAAATTGTTTATTAATTCCCCGCCATTGCCATCAAGGTGGCCTGGAAGTACACTGCGAGGTTGCCTAACTCGGGGAGAATCTCCGCTGCCAAGCACTATTTCGGGATTAAAAGCAAACAAAATGCATATTCCTATACGTACACTATTTTAAAATACGAACATTTTAATCTCTTAAATAAAAATATCCCATTCTTTGAACAACCGTTACTAGTCATCTGTAATTTGTTCTATCGTGACCAATCATTGTAGTGGATTCAACACTGACCTGTGGCGATGCAACGAGCTATTGGTCTACACACGTGTATTGGCTTTATGTGGCGTTATGTGGCTTAATGTGGCTTTATGTGGCTAAGTCCTTGAGATCAATTTGAAGTCAAACAAAATGTACACATATTTTTAATAGCACTATTTTATTTTAGTCTAGATTTATAACAAATTTAAACTAATTGTTACAATTACATGTTGTGAAAAGCTGTATATATTTTTATATTTTTTCTTTAACACCTAACACCTATCCCTAGGTCTGCTGGATCGTTAGGGCACCATACAGGATCTGCAACATTCTTTTCCATTCTTCTTTGTCATGTGCCTTTGATAGAATTTCATTCGGATATTTTTCTAAAAATATTGAAACCTGAATTTTTACCTGCCTTGGTGGACATCTGTAGGAGCCGATTTTTAGTTTATGTTTTTACACAAACTGTCTTTGTAAGATCATTTAGTTTTATAAATACTTTTTAGCGGCCCCCGAAAGGGGAAAAGACGCTATTAGTTTTGTGTGGCCTGTCTGTCCGTCTGTCTGTCTGTCTGTCTGTCTGTCTGTCTGTCCGTCTGTCCGTCCGTCCCGTTTAGTGCTCAGAAAGTAGAAGAGAAAATGAAAATCTGACATCACGATAATATAGAGCATTCAAAGTTCTGATGCAACGGCTACTTTTTTTTTTCTAAAAGCTCAAAATCTAATTTTTAAAAATATTTTATGCAAACAGTATTTAAAGAGAAAAAACCTAATTAGTATGCAATATAAATGAAACCTACTTTAAGACAATTAATAATCTAATATACCGCACACGATTTCACATTTTTTTTGTTCCAACATACGAGTAACATACCAGTATTTACTCGTAAAGTAATCAACTCATAAAACAAGTGTGGCAGTTGCCTTGAACATCGGCTTTACAAGGCTAACGTTGAGAGATCAAAGCACGGAAGATGTATATTACTTTTGTGTGGCCTGTCTGTCCGTCTGTCTGTCTGTCTGTCCGTCCGTTGAGAGATCAAAGCGGATCTGACAGGGATCCGACTCCGACGGGGGCCGCCTCTGAGTTTGTGTATCACACAAACTCTCTTTGTAATCTTGTTATTATTAGTCTAGATTCATTACAAACGCAATAGCATGATTAACCAAACTAATTGATACAACTGCACTTCATAAAAGCATTGTCTCTTTTCAAGGCCCTAGATTATTACAGTGTTGAGTTTAAGCTTTTCTCCTGGATATTATATGCGAAAATAAAATTAAAAAATAAATATTTATTTTATATTTATTTTAAATTCAGATTTCGTTCACACTTGCAAACACAAAACAAAAAATTTTTTGCGTGAATAAATAACATTAACATCATGATTACATACACTTTTTTTTAACAATTTCATCTAGACACTACTTAAAAAAATGTATGAGTTATAGTAGGGAGGTTTACATCTAGTTATATTGATAATAGATTTGAATATTATAATAATATTATAGTATTATAGTATTTGTAGGAAAGATTGTAATTTATAAGATAAGTTATATTAAGATATATTATAAGGTGGCGCGGTGGTCGAATGCCTGAGCGCTTGGCTTCTAAACCTGAGGTCCTGGGTTCGAATCTTGGTGAAGACTCGGATTTTGAATTTCGAGATTCTTAGGGCACCCCTGAGTCCACCCAACTCTAATGGGTATCTTGTGCTGACCACATAACACCCTTCTCGTTAACCGTTGGCCAAAGAAATAGATGACCCATAGATCGCGTGGTCTGAAGGGGACACTTTACTTTTTTTACTTTTGTATAGTATAAGGGGGTGATGTGACTGAGCGGCAAAGCGCTAGGCTTTTGAACTGGAGTTGCAGGTTCAAATCTTAATGCAGATAGGGATTTTTAATTTAGGGTTCTGTAAGCGCCTTTAAGTTCACCCAGCTAACATTAGATGGAGAATAGTAAAGGCTGACCAAATGATATCCTCTTTAATCGTGGGCCACAGAAACAGATGACATGTACATAATCTGTCCATAGATCTCAAAGTCTGAATGGGGTAATTATTGAACTATATATATATATATATATATATATATATATATGTGTGTATCTTAGAGTGATACAACATATTAACTATAACTAAACTATGTAATGGTTTTCATTTCTTTTTTTAGGACAACACTTATCAAGGCAGCACATCCTCCATCAAGATTCTAATCATTAAGTTTGCCAAAAACTAAGGCCATGACAGTTATCAATTGAAAAATTAAAAAAAATATATCTTTTAAAAATTCTACTTACCGGTGTGTATCTTGATTTTAAAAACTTGGAAATAGTTTCTTAATCGAGAAAACATTTCCTAATTACTAAAAGTCACAAAAAATTCCAGTGTGAAGAACATGCGCTGCAAGTCAGAGTAACGTTAAAGTCTACACCCGTTTATATTACAATTTTGATTGTCTACGTCATATCCTGTATTTTATTTTTTGCGACCTTTTCATCCCACTGACCACACTGACCAATGCCATTACGTCATTGCTGCTGTCACAACTTAGAAACAAAAGATTGCGACTACAAACTAATTCTCTATACAAAGCAAATATAACAACTTTGGTTGTCCACGTCGTATCGTGTTTTATTTTGCGCTCTTTTCATTAGAATGTCCATATTGACCAATACTAATGCTTTAGAGAGATAAGACAACAACAAAGTGTCAAAGGTAACGACTTACGTCATTGTCGTGGTCATCACTCGAGGAACAAAAGATCACCACTGTCCCCACTCGAAGAACAAAAGATCACCGCGGTCACTGACGTCTTGTGAGGTCCAGTGCACAATACCTACACGTCAGAAACAAAGGGAGATTTGTTTGTGCAGCTATCAAAATAAACTGTCTCTCGGACCCTCAATAAAAGAAGGAGCGCCATAAAAAAAAAATACTACTAGAACGCCATAGTACACAACAATAGATCATTAGCGAAACGACATATGTTTGTAAAGCTATTAACTCTTATAACTCGCAACGACGCTCCAGCGTTGATTTTATCCAGCCATAAAGCTATTCATTCCGTCCAAACGTGGAAAAAAATTCCGTAGTCAATGAGTTAAAATAGACTGGATTTATCATATGCATAAGAAAACGCTGAAACAAAAGCATAGATTTCAAGAGAAAAGGATAAATTTCTTTTTTTTATAAAGATTTTTTTTAAACCAAAACGAAACCATGTTTATAATTAAACGTCTTTTTGGTGTTCTAAAAGAATAAAAGTTCTCATGACTGTCAAACAAAAAAATGAAATATTATTAAAAAAAAATTAAAGTAATGGCATCAATTAGTTTGGATCCGTCATTAAATTATTTTGTGATACTAATTGATCTAGACCAGCAATAATAAATCTGTGCATTTAAAGATAATTTTACCAACTTTTTTTTTTATAAGCACAATTTTCGGCTTTTTTTTTTTTTTTTTGCTTTCTATATGTGCTATTACATATTTGAACTATTTGTGATTAAAAAAAAAATTTCATCAATTTTTTTTTTGTTTAGCACAATTTAATGCTTTTAGCTTTCTAAATGTTCATAGATCCCTTCACTTGTTACGACCAGTTCTATAGGGTAATGGCGGGGGAGGGGGTTGTAAAGGTTATTGAGATCACTTTTGATAAGATTTTGTATGTTCGATTTGTTGTCGTGTTAGGAGCCTCAAGGTTTTCATTGAAATCTCATTAATTCTTTGAGCTCTGGTTATTTATGACCTATCTTGTGTACAGAAAACAAAATTAATAGTAATGAATTATTTTTTAACAAATGTCATTTACATATTAATATTTTATTTACAATATTCAACACTAGATTTTCATATAAATTTTACTTGTTTTAAAATTAATTTTTTTTATTTAGTCATGATCTAGAGCAGGGCTGGCAAACCCTCTACAGTCCGAGTGCCAATTAATTTCAATTTAAAAACAATGAAGATTGTTGCGTGTCCAGCACTAGCGGATCCAGAGCTTTGGAGTGGGGGGGGGGCAATGAATGTTTTTCCAAACTGTATATAAATTAATAGAGTGTGTTATGTGGATGGGGTAGGGGACCATTTTGTGACGAGCTTCAGGCTATCAAACTTGGTAATTCTTTAGGACCTCTCGTGTGTATGTTTACTGACAAAATTTTATTTATTTTTTTGATACTCATGTTAAAATTACTTAAAAAGCAAATATCTAAAAACTATATTTTAAAAATATTTCTCAGCGGAAGAATCTTACAATTTATTTTATGTGACCTTCATTTTTCAAAGCTATTCACAACGTGAAATAATTTTAGTACTTCTAGTAAGTGTGTAAAATAAAATTTAAAAAATTGTATTTATAGGGAAATGACCCAATGACCAGCTCCCCGGCATATATTTAAAAAATATCTACATCAAACTAACTTGCAAATATAAATGTAGAACAAAATGTGTTTTTAAATACTTTTTATTTATTTAACTAAATTGTTTCCATTCGTTTATTTAAAGAAATTCTATTACTTACAAGATATAGATTTACTGCTTAGTTTTGGTAAGTAGCTAATAGTTTTGGTTACTAGCTAATAGTTTTGGTTACTAGCTAATAGTTTTGGTAAGTAGCTAATAGTTTTGGTAAGTAGCTAATAGTTTTGGTAAGTAGTTAATAGTTTTGGTAAGTAGCTAATTAGGGACCTGCGAATATTCGATATTCGATTCGAATTCGAATATAAAAAGAATATTCGAATTCGATTCGAAATTATTTTTAAATTTTCGAATCTTCGAATATTTTCCAAAAAAGCAAAATTGGCAAAAATTCTGATGAATTGCCACGTGAAAGTCTTGTTCAAGACAGGAATAGAGGAAGCCTTATGGATTCAATGTTCAAGAAAGTGCATGATGCTCAAGGAGATACCAGAATCAACAAAATTTCCACCATTTCTGAGCAAATTAAGGATGAAGTCAGTTTGTATTCATAGCAAGCAGTTGTAGATCGAAACAGTGATCCTCTTCAGTTTTGGAAAGAAAGTATTAATATTTTTCCACTTTTGGCCAGAGCAGCCAGGAATTTGCTTGCAATTCAGGCAACAAATTGTTCTTCAGAAAGAGTTAATTCAGTTGGAGGATAAATTATTACTGACCATCGTCACAATCTCTCGGAAAATAATGCTGAAACTTTGATTTGGGCCAAAATAAATAAAGATCTACATTTTTAAAAGGCCTGCTTTGCAATTTAGTTATTGCTAACTTTTTGTGTTTCAGTATTAAATAAATATAATAAATAAAAATTTTGAATTTGAAGTTTTATTTTACACTTGTTGGTTGTCAAGTTTTTTCAAGAATATTCGATTCGAATTCGATTCGAAATTCGAATATTTTCTGATATTCGATTCGAAATAAATGTCCTGATTCGCAGGTCCCTATAGCTAATAGTTTTGGTAAGTAACTAATAGCTCAATATCCATCTCTTATTTTTAATAATAATGCTAAGATGTATATATAGATTTTTTCCCCCTGCTTTTTCTTCTTCTTCTTCTTCGTTCTCAATGTTGGAGGGTTCAGATGACTAGACCTATATATGAGATGAACTGCTCAGTGGTTTCCAAATCAGGGAGCTCTCCAAATAGTTTTCTTTCTATTGGGGTGTTTTGGGGTCAGTGTCTGACAGGGGCCTCTTGGTAAAGAGCGCAGTGTTGGTGGACGTGGTCGGCATTCTCTGGTCACACTCCACATAAGACATGTATTAGAATAGCATGGGGCTCAGCAGCCCAAACCAATCTTTTTTTCTTGCAAAGTCTGAGAATGTGTGTGTGTTTTTTGTGTGAGGGGGGATGGATAGGCTAGTTTGACTTCCGAGTTGAACTATAATGTGGGAGACTGCATACTATTGAAGCGTATTTTGTTTTTGAAAGTCCTTTCTCTTTGTTGGATCTTGTCCTCTTTTTCCCTTACTTCTAATGGTTTTATTTTAATTCTTTTCTGTTTATTTTTAATGTTTATTAATTTAATAGCAACTTGTGTGATATAGAAGGTGGTCGTACATGCTGTAAATCTGTATGATATTGTCAGATTTTGAAGCGAATCATTTATTAACTTTAACATTTGTTGACCTTTCTGAGTACTAGTGAAATATAAACTTATGGTTAATATAAATTACAAACTACACAAGCTTCCTTTGAAAGTGGGGAAGCCCCTAAAGCATTAAAAAGTTTGATAACCTAAAACTTGTCACATAATAGTCCAGCTTTCTGCTCCAACTCAACCACCAAAGCTAATCAGGTAATTAAATAGATAATGAACAAAATATTATGAGCTCAAGCTTTTAACAAAATAAAACAAAAAATTAAATTGCAAAAAAATATTTTATTGAATTATTAAAGCATTTACAATTTCACAAAAAAATAAATAAATAAATATTTAAATTATTCTAAAATGCATGCAAATAAAACGAGTATGCCTCTACATGGCTGTTAATCTAATCAGTGTCGCTATTCATTATTTCATAACATATGCAACATTATATTACAAGATACATATTCATAGTTTCAACAATCTCAGTATCTAAACTTAAACACATCGCTGTGTGTCCATCTTCGTCTCTCAGGTCAACATCTGCATTGTAGTAGAGTAAAGTGTCCACGGCATCTCTGAAGCCATTTTGAGCGGCTATCATCAAGGCGGTCGTGCCCCGTTTGTTAAAAGGTTTGCTTATGTTCACGTCTGCTCCGTTCTGCAGCAGGGTATTCATTGTGTCACAACAATTAGACTCTGTAGCCAAAATTAAGGCGCTTTTTCCATCAAAGCCGCTAACCATATTAACATCAGCGCCCTCTTGAATTAGGGCTGAGACAACCAAAGGCTTTTTGAACTGTGCAGCCAACATGAGTGCCGTATAGTCCCTGTCGTCCAAAATGTCAATCGTTGCGCTATATTTTAGTAGCTGTCTCACTATGTATATATTGCCTGCAATTGCTGCGTGCATCAATGGAGTCATCCCATACCTGAAGTCCACGATGTTGACATCAGCGCCTTTCTTAATAAGGTGAGTAATGACTGCATCCCTGTTGGCAGAGGCAGCTAGTGACAATGGGGGATAACCGTCCTTACATTTCTTGTTAACTGACGCTCCATTGTCAATTAAAAGTTTGATTATTTTGGAGTCAATGAAGAAGCTAGGGTCCCATTTTCCTGAACCTATAGTTTTGCTATCGTGAAATCCTCTCTTCAGCGCCATATTCAGTGCGTTGTCTTGTCTATGTTTTATTTGAGTTTTAACCTTAGCTCTACATTCGAGCAAGAATTCAACCGTGTCGTAAGAGTTGGACAGAACTGCAGCCATTAGAGGCGTGATGCCTTTTCTGGACTCCTCGTTGACGTCAACTCCGTTACGCATCAGAAATCGGACAATGTTTATTTGGCCTGCCTGACAAGCTTTGATGAAAACCTTCTGGATAATCTTTTTGCCACTGCAGGTTGTCACGTGGATCTGTGTGTCAATGATTTTGGAAAATGACACGTGATCTCTTCTTTCAATGGCTGAGAATAGACTCAGCTTCACACTCTTTGCGTGCTTACGATAATTCTTTTCACTAAAAAAAAAAGTATATAATTTCAAAAATAAATAAAACAGATTTTTATATAATGTTACAAAATGTTATTGGAAATTTAAAAAAAAAGAGTTATATATTTTAAAAACTTAAAAACTTAACATTATCAGACTGTTTTTTATTGAGTAAATTTGGAGATAATTAGCACAAATTGGTTCAGAACTATGGGAATATAATATTTAAACTTTTTTTTGAGTGTAGCTAACGCTGTTAAGGTTTGCATAACGAAGATAACACAAAAAAAGAAACAGTACATATTTGTTTAATAAAAGCAAAAAGTTTTTTTTTTTTACATTTGCCTTTTTTTTTTTTATCTAAAAAAATGTTTATATTTAGAATTTGCATTGATGCAGACATGAAAAGTAGTCTTTTTGAAATTAACTCAATTTTTGCTTTTACTAAGGTAATAACTTTGAAAGTCTTAAAAAAATGACGATATTGTTCGAGAAACATGGACGCTGACCAATGAATTGGTAAAGTTTCTAATAATGAAATATTTGAAATAGATAAAAGAGCCATATAGGGAGAAAACCATGGATGGTTGGTCTTTCATCCCATTCTTTAAATTGGATATTTGTATTAATAGAAAATGTTACTAATGATGTTTATGTTTTTCTTTTTTAAGACAAGAGTTTTCATAAGAAACCAAACTTACTTATTTGAAGCATCAAACTC
>JADKLZ010051956.1:16149-33150 GCA_021533235.1 Biomphalaria straminea | reverse complement strand
ATGTCTGGACACGCAAAGGCGAAAGGAAACCTCGAGAATTCGTCGATCATTGTAAGCAGGTATTTATTGCGTGAGTTGGAAGGGAGAGGCCCCTTAAAGTCCATACTTATTCTTTCGAATGGCTGAGTGGCTTTGATTAAGTGTCCTATGGGTGGCCTAAAAAATCGAGGTTTAAGTTCAGCACATGACTGGCACTGGTTGATCACAGTTCTGACGTCATCGGTGGAAAAAGGTAAATTTTTTGATCTCACAAAATGTAGCAGTCTTGTTACACCAGGGTGACACAAACTGTTGTGAAGTAATTTTAGGTCGTTACGTGACATTGCGGATAAGTAGCGATTTCTGCTGAAAGTGTCTGCAGCAGAGTTCTGTGCACCTGGTCTGTAAACGACGTCGTAATGGAAGCAGGATAGCTCTAACCTCCACCTTTGGATCTTCTCATTCTTGATCTTGCCTTTATTTTGTCTACAATACATAAAGGACACGGATCTCTGATCTGTGACAAGGGTAAAGTGTCTTCCGATAAGAAAATGTTTCCACTTTCTCAAAGATTCTACTATTGCGTACGCTTCTTTTTCCACCGAAGAGTGCCTTCTTTCGCTTCTCGATAGTGTCCGGGAAAAGAAAGCCACAGGCCGACCCTCTTGATTAAGTGTAGCTGCTATAGCTATGTCAGACGCATCTGTCTCCACCGTCAGCGGGCGAGTGTAGTCTATGGTATACACGGCGGATTCCTCGAGCTCGTCCTTTAGGTCCTGGAATGCTTGTTTGACTTCCCCAGGGACAGGAAATTGTTTATTTCTGGCTAAGAGGCTGATTTTGTCGGAGAAGTTAGGAATCCATAGAGAATAATAGGCCAACAAGCCCACTATCCGTTTCTGCTCTCGCAGGTTCGACGGAGCCTTTAATTCCCGCAAGGCTCTGAATCTTTCAGGGTCAGGCTTGAGCTGACCTTTAATTATTTCGTATCCCAGCAGTCTGACGCTATGTGTTCCGATCTCACTTTTAGCTTCATTGAAGATAATACCATACTTCTGAGCAACTTTGAAGAATCTCTGCAGGTTTCTATCATGAGATTCGGTATCATTTCCACAGATGGTCACATTGTCCACATAAGCGAATGTATTTTCTAGTTGTTCGTCTTCGATTATTTTATCTATGGTTCGCTGGAAACAAGCCACTCCATTTGTAACTCCAAATGGAATTCTTCGAAACTGGTAAAGTCTACCCCCAGCCTCGAAAGCTGTAAATGGCCTCTCTTCTTCTTTAATCGGGATCTGATGATAAGCATTCTTGAGGTCCAGAGTGCTAAAGACAGAAAATTGTGATATCTTCTCTGCTAATTCATCCATTCTTGGCATGGGATAGGCGTCTAGCAGCGTAAATCTGTTGATTGTCTGACTATAGTCAATAACCATACGTCTTTTGTGCCTTTCATTGCCTGTTATTAGAACCTGTGCCCGCCAGGTGGACTTTGAAGGTTCTATTACTTCTTCTTTTAGTAGTCTCTGAATCTCAGCATTAATAAACTTTGAGTCCTGTAGTGAGTGCCTGCGTGACTTAGTTGCCACTGGAGTGCAGTTTGGAGATAAGTTACTAAAGAGACTAAAAACCTCTACTTTAGCTGGTTTAAGGGTGCTTACACACAGGGGTGGTCTCTTTCCACTAAATGGAATCTGTAGCTTCTCGTGTAAGCTTATGAAATCCAAGCCTAGAATTACATCTGAACACAATCCATCTAAAAGTGACAGTTTTATATTTTCATATGTTTCATCTTTGAGTTGAATGGTAGCAAAGATATGGCCTTCAGTAACTCGAGAAAGGTGAGTAGAAGCCATAAATATTCTGTCCACGGAGGTTTTTATAGGCCACTTTTGACTCCTGGCAACTCGGGCTGATACGTAACTCTCACAGCTTCCAGTGTCTATCAAGGCTTTAGGTGGCATCCCATTGAGAAGAATCAAAGAAGTTGATTTTCCTAGTCCTACAGAGTGCAACGTAGCGAGTGCGAAAGCTGTAGATTTTCTTGATTTACAGGACCTCTGGAAATGTCCCTTCTTGCCACATAGATTACATGTTGCTTCACGTGCGGGGCACTCATTACGAGGATGTCTTCCTCTACCACAGAAGTAGCACTTGCTATATAAAGCGCTTACCTCATGTTTTGCTTGATTTGGACTGATCGGAGCTCTTGGATCAGGCAAATTTGGAGCGACAGAATCAGCAGGGTGTTCTCCATTTGTAGTAGCACAACTAGTTTCTGATTGTGCCTCGTACAGCAACGAGTGTTGATGGGCGTGTTCCAGTACTCTTGCTTCTTCAAAGGCATCCTTTAACGTAAGATCAGTTTTTTCCAGGAGGCGTTTTCTGATACTGTTGGATGCTATTCCTGTAATGAATGCATCCCGTATTGATTCATCACGGTGTTGCTCCGCTGTTACGGCTTTGAATTTGCAGTCTTTCGAAAGACTGCGGAGTTTTTGCATAAATGTGTCTATGCTTTGACCCATCTCTTGTTTACATGTGGCTAACTTATGCCTTGCAAACACCTCGTTAGTGGGCTGCACGTAAATGTTATTTAGTGACTGGACGGCTTCTTCGTAATTTTCCTTGTCACCGGCACTGATTAGTTGGTAAACTGAAGGTGAGATGTAATTTATAAGTAGTTTCTTGTTATCTACATTTCCTATCGTAACTACTGACAGAAAGTTTTGAAATGTTGCATACCAATGCAGCCACTTTTCTTGTGCTTGAGGTGCAGTAGGTTCCACATCGAATCTCTCAAGCCGTAGTAGTCTATCCATATTGTACAGATTCAGTGAAATAAATTGTTGTACTCAATAATAACAATCCGTGTTACATTCTTAAGCTTTATTTCACTGAATGACAAACAACTACACACATAGTAGAAATCACATCACGAAATCAGGTCAGTACACAGGATAACAAATGTAAACAAATACTAAAGGGTGACAATCCAACTAAACAAATTCACAACAGCCCATTTGAATTTACTGATGGAACGCTCATCCAATTCAAAAAGTTTAACCAATGTTTGGTCCTACTTTTGTTTAAATACATAGCTGGATGATACATCTGATTTTGGCTGTTCACTCTGACTCTGTAAGATCGGTTGTCCCATGTTATCTCTCACACCAGTTTAATATTTTGTAACCGCATTTGTACTTTCTGACATTGCTAACCTTTGCCACTTGTAGATATATGTGATGGTAGGCTTAGTTATACCAGTCACATTTCCTAGAATAAATTCAGCTGCAGGCCCCTCCAACACACGTGCTTCAACTTTTCCAGTTAAGAATGGTGTATCTATGTCAATGATAGCTGTGGGATATTCTTCAATTGTTCCCCCAAATGTCATACATTAAACTTTGTTTCCCGTCAACTAGAAAGGGTGCACATGTAGTCTCTTTACTCTGTACGTGGTCGCTCCTGTGTCTCTCAAGACCCAAATATATCTCTTCCCAACGAATCCAGGATACATTTTTAATTTCCCTGCATCACAAGTTACAGCTCCAGCCATCTGGATCTGATCAGATTCATGAGGGGGGTTGTTCACCATGTTGATGGTCTATGCAAACTGACGCATTGTATGGATATCCAGTTGGTCTTTCCCTGGTTTAAAACTCCTGAATTCTGCTTGAGCCCGTAGCCTCATTTCGCCTTATTGGGTTTTTGTTTCTTTATTGGGCCGCTAATGTCCAGGATTTAAACACTTAAAACATTTTCTTTTTTCACAGACACTTCTTTCCTACAGATGTTCCTGTTTCCATTCTGGTTTAAAACGACTTTTGTTATCATTAGTCTTAGCAGTAAATGCAAACTTACTAGTTATTAAGTCTTCCTCCCTCTGAATTGTCTGCTCAGGATGTGCAGTAATAAATTACTGATACAATTTTACAGCTGTTAGCACATCTTTCGGTTTCCTTTAATGGAGAAAAGTAACTAATTGAGAATGCAAGATGTGAGAATCTTGTTCATAATGAACAGATCAATGAGACCTTCGAACGTCTTTTCCGTGTTAAGACTATTCAACCCAACGCATTAAGTATCTTGTAATGTCCTCATCAAATTCTTAAATTTGCTGGTGTCTTTGTGGTTTAGCTTTATGGAAATTCTCTCTATACCCATCATCTGCGAAGTTGTATCTTTTCATCAATACTTCTTTCACCTTGTCATATTCTTCTAGATCTTTCTTAGAAAAGTAGATACAAGCTTGCAGTGCCTTTCCCTGTAACAATGTGTAAAGATGACTTCCCTACTGAGTTTTGGGTATATCTGTAGCTTGAGCATGCACTTCAAATATCGCCAAATTTGCATCCATTTGGTCGACATTTTCATTGAAATGTGGTAACATTTAAGGTTTGATATGTTCTTTAATTTCTCCTTTCGTCTCTGTAAGCTTTAACTCTCTTACTCTCAATTTGTGAATTTTAACATCAGCTTCTTTTTCTTTAGTTTTCGTTTCTGCCTCTTCAGTTTTTGCTTCTGCCTTTTTTTATTTAGCTCTTTCTGCAGCCTCTCTCTGTTTAGATATTTCTTCTCTCTCTTTAGCTCTTTCATTACGATCCCTGTCTTCTCTTTTTTTCACCCACTCCTGTAGAGCTGTCCCCGACTTTCCATCTTTTTTCCAGCGGCTATTAATTGAGACAATCTCTCTTCTATGCTTGTTTATATCTCTAGAATACAATATAAACAACACAAACTGCTTTTTCACTGTGGTGGACCTCGTTTTGTCTCGGTTGATTTAGTTGTTTTTTTACCGCTATTGCACTTGAGCGCTAACACTTCACGGCCTTCTTGGTCTTTGACCTTTTAGTAATGGCGAACCGCAGTTCTGCCTAATGTCTCCTAAACTAGTCAAATAACTAGAAAAACGAGCCTCCAATATGTCACAGCTTTTCTTATTTATATTTATATTTACGACTCGCTAGAAACTACCTTATGTCTCAATACGTCTAGGTGTGCTTGGTTCAGCTGTATTTACGAAATAAACAAGTAAGACTAGATCAAACACAGATAAATTTTAATAACCATTACGGCATCTCACAACAAGCTGGACTCTCTCTCTTTCACAATTAAGACACTTCCAGTCATTTGCGCATTTGTAAAAATAGATTATACATTCAAAAACACATTCATCCGTGACAGTCATAAATAAAAATTAAATAAGGTTTTTATTTACCCTTAAAAATATATTTTAAAAGGTAGTTAGTATAAAAAAATATTTAACTTAGCAATACAATTGAAAGAAAAACAAATCTAAAACGATTTGCATAATTGTGTTTAAATATAATAATTATTCATCTCCCTTACTAAAAAGCCCCCCATGTTTTTTACTATTAATAAAGAATAGTTGTAAAATTGTTGTATTTTTATGAAAAAAAAAAACTGCTTGCATAGTTGATTTTTTTTTTCTTTTTACTTTCTGGAAAGAAAAAAGTAGCCGTTGAATCAAAATGTTAAACAGCGTAAACTATTTTTTATAATATTTTTTCTAATTTACGAGATCTAAACGGAACAGATGGACATACAGACCACAGATAACTAATAGCGTTCTTTTCTCTTTAGGGGTACGCTAGTATTTTAGTGTGCGTAAATCTATGTTGAAATGATTATTATTATTATTATTATTTTAATTTTTATTATTATGTTAGAAAAGAACGAGTATTCTTTCTCTGGCGGAGCCAGGGTCGAGTTTCGTTAAAGGGAGACAAAATTCATCGTATTCCCTTTATCAGTTTCCACTGAGGAATTTTCTGGTGATGTGGCAGGTCTGCAGCAGTACCGCCCTCTGACAGGCAACGAGAATGTTCCTAGGAATGCCCAGAGCCTTGAAGGTATCTGTGAGGTCAGTTGTTATTATCCCCTCGGTTGATATGACAATGGGGTATATTGTTATTATTATTATTATTATTATTATTATAGGTTTTAAAGCTAAAGAATGTATTAAAAGTCTGATTTTTTTATAATTATGTGTGGTTCGCTACTTTTTGTTTTTAAAAAGCGAACCTCTAATTTTTTTTTTAAACTAGTTTTAATTCCCTTTCATTAAAGCATCATCTATAATGGGGTCAAATATTGCAATATGCAAATATAAAATTTTTTAAACCAGAAAAACAAAAAACAATTAATTGTGAATTTAATTTTATTAGTTAGTTACTTAGTTATGTTAGTTGCGACATCCTTAAAGAAAAATAAAATTTATAAATATTACAAATTTATAATAGAAATATTATAAATATTATTTGGTTAATTAACTTAATTTTCGTTGTAACTTTAGATTTTTAAAAATAAATTAAAAATTTAAATGCATTTTTTTAAAATTAGCATTTAATGTTATCATGTCTTATTTTTGTTAAGTATTAAAAAAAATCTTGATAATATTGTAATATTGATAATTATTACAAAACAAAGAAATCGAAAAATTTGCAAAGTATCTGTAATATAAATATTTAATGTCAAAATTTTAGATTAATACTCCTTTTGCAACCAACGAAAATTTTAAAGAATAGTTAAATAAAATAGATAATAAATAATGGTTCAAAATGTTTTTTGAAATATAAAACAAAATAACAATCTTCTTTTTTTTAAATCATTCATCACAGAGTCTGAATATATATTGTATGCATAACTTTTTATTTGGTAAATGTTAAGTTATATTTACTATTTCACCTGCCAATATGTCACATTAACATTTCTACAATATTTCATATGTTGAATTTTTATTAATAAAATAATTATTTGCTCTTAGCAAAGATATTAATATTTACAAAACTCATCAAGTAATATTGGCTATATCTTGTGTTATTAAATAAATCTGCGCTTAAAAAATAAATTACCTGCATGATCGAAAAAAAAAGAAGCAGTGTACTCGATTATATATTCAAATATTATTATTATCACTGTAAGAAATGTACAAACATCATTTTCAGTAAAATCAAATGAAGCGTTAATAGTCTTATAATTAGAAGATTAAAGAATGTATAGTTTAAAAAGAAGAAATAGACTGAGAGATGATACATGGTTACAAACAAGGAAAACGAAGACTGAATATGTGAAATTGAAAGATACAAGAAGAGAAAGAGATGAATGACTCATTTAGTAATTCATTCTTTTAAACTACTAGTCTAAAATAAAAAATGCGACATCAATAATAAGTACTAGATGTCTTCGCTGGGTTATCGTTTTGTTTGAGAGTTGATTTGATTCAATTCGAAGAATATTTTAATTTGTACTGTCAAGATAAGTGAAATTAATAAATTATAAATAATTTCTCAAGTTATACACAAATGATAAAAAAAACTAATTTAGGTAAAATATTTTGAATACTCACAAGCATAACTGCTAATCGGTTTACTGGGTCATTTGCCTAAACGTATAAAAATATTAAGATATTTTTTTATTCCTGATGTTTTTAGTAATGTAAAATTTAGCGATATTAGTAAATCTAGTGAAAGCAAAAGCAAAATTCGAAAAAAAAAGTAAATTAAAAAGCTTATGAAAGTGTGAATAAGTTTTCTTTTTAACACTTTTGGTTATGACAAAGAATATAATAGGTTCACTTTTGTATCATTACAGTTGCTTATTTTTGTCTCATTACTAAACGATCTTAAAAGAGGTATTTAAAAAAAAGAAATTATCTTATTTTGACTTGTTTATTTCTCTCTTTCCGTTGGAGATCGTCGCAGCAATCGTTGTCACGTTTCTCGTCTTTAAAGTCACAACAACAAGACTTGCCCACATCACAAACGGCGCTCCAATCCCCAGCGTCTCTGTCACCACTGTTTGTGCAGCCACAGACCTGATCATGCAACTTCTTCACCAACGAGTCTACAGCCAACCGCTGCTTAATCGACGACGGTATTTCAACATTTCGTAACTACTTTATCAAATTGGTCTGTCTGCTTCCCATCCTGTTAATTTATTCACGTATTGCATTGATTTCTTCCTGTATCTGGCCAATTAGATTATAAATCACCGGTTTATTTTCAAAAAGGCAGGTATCTTGATCTTCGTCTTTATCTATCAAGGCTTGCCGAAAACGAGCTGTAAGCACCTCCTTGTTACCACAAATTATCTCATATCGGTTACGGAGTTCCTTCCTAATCACTTTAACAGAGAGTTGGTCTAATAGCTTCAAATATGTCATTGTAATCAGAGCCTTCCTCCTCTCATTGAGTTGCCTATGATCCCCACTCCTGACACCAATTGTAATAACTAAAGTGAAGGCAACTTAACGAGGACAACGATGTTTTTTTTTACAAGACATCACTTTTACACAAAACAACATCTTCTCTGAATACATTCTCTTCATCTCCGCTCTCTAGCTTGGGCGGAAGTCGTTAGTCTTTTAATGTCAACATCCATTTCTAGTCTTTCCTGCACTATCTTGTAAGGAGGGGCACATGGCAGAGTCATAACAATATTCAAATCTTTGATCTTCATCGAGCGCGAAAAAAAACAAGCAGTACTAGATCTTTCTTGTGGTAAATCTAATAGTTATAGTTCATTTCCACGCACTGATCAATGTATATAGGTAGCAAGAACTACTATTTTTTTAGATGATAAAGCGCATTCGCGTATTTTTGAGTCCATTTGCGTGCAATATATATATATATATATATATATATATATATATATATATATATATAGTGCATTTATGTAGATAATTCATTACATACACATTTTATTTCATACAAAATTCTAAAGAGGTCAAGAGTAATATGTAATGAATGGCTAGGTTTCTACAGTCATCACCATAGCAACAAGTCCTGACAGCAGGCGTAGATGATCTTAATAATCGACCGAAACAGGAAACAGCGGTGACATTGGAAGTTGATATGCATGGCGTAACAGAAGTTTAGGAAGCAAGACAGTCAGATTTAGAGGACCTCTTGTTACGTTGACATATAGAATGATGTAGAAGGAATACTGCCTGTGTGTATCAGGCAAATGAATAAAAAAGGCTTTTGCAAACTTTCCATTTTCGTATTAGAAGAGCGATGGAAGCGGTAATTACAACACAGCTGAGTAAAATTGAAAATATAACTACACAGTAATTTTAATGAAATGTTAAATGAATTCTACTTTGAAATAAATTAAATCTCTAATTACCTGGCTACTGTAAAGTACATTGTATCTACACCACATGACAAAATGTTCACAGTTGTTTTCCGTATTTCATATTCAAAATCATCATCCACTTTACTTAGAGCTCTTCGAATGATCTTTTTGGGCTCATATGGACTGTTTAAAGACAACAAACAAATTAACAAAGATTTGTAGTTTAATTTCTAAAATAAGCCTGCATTTTCTTTATGGTTCAAAAGGTAGATGGACTGGAAACTAATTATAAAATATTTTCTCCTGCTTATCCACTAAGGATACCGTCATCTGCAAGAGATCTGACTATAAAGAGCAGTGCAAAATCAAGGAAGAGATCCGCAGAACAATTAAGCATCATAACAAAGAAAAACAGCAGCACTCGACATTATCCCGGTGAAAGCACTAAAGGAAACATTGACACCATTGTGCAACTACTTTATTCTCTGTTCTGAAAGATAGGAGAGACAAAAGAAGTCCCAGTTGCAAGGAGGGCTACCTCATCAAATCTATCCAAAACTTGGTCTTACCATAATAAGAAATAACAGCAAGTTGTTCAAGTTAAAGTCGTTCTTGTAATTTTTTTCCAAACGATATACGCAAAGTGTCAAATTTCCACAAAGAAACGTTAAAGCTTTTTTAAAGATTCAAGTCCCCCAGAAGGTTCCATGAAATGTTTTTTTTTTAAATAGTTTATTTAAAAAAAAAATAAAGATTTAATAATATTAATTCATTAAATTAAAAATGGATTACAATGCTGTAATGAAGTTAAGATTTGTAGATGACCAGGTTTTATATGTACTTTATATTTTTAAGATATAACTATTTATTCTAATTATTGATGCTTTACAAGACAGTATTTTCCAATAAAAATAGATAAACTTAGGACCTACTTATTATTTTATTTTTCAAAAAGTAGTTTTAGCTGCATAAACTATTTAAAAAAAACATTTAATATTTTTTAAGGAAAAAAGTTTTGAAACTTTGACATCTAAAAGATTTAGGCTACATAAAAGTCAATATGGTTGATCATGTTGAAGGGAAAAAGTGACTAAGCTGGATGTGTTGAAAGTTATATTTAATTATAGCACTTTTACATTTCCTATGGTTTTATGTTTATATTAAATTTATTTAAATTTTAAATATACTATTAAGTAGTTAATTATAGTTAGCTATTTGTGAATTAAAAAAGAACAACTTCAAGCTTTATACTATATTTCTAGTTCATGCAACCTTAGCAGTGTAAATTTGCTACATAAAGTTAATGAAAATAATGATAAATATATGTGTTTCTATGATAAAATTCAGTAACCTGGGGAATTACATTTTATATTCTATATATTCGTGTAGAATTCCTTGTTTACACAGTGAATATGTCAAAAATTAGGTGCTTCAAATAAATGAGCTTTATTTAAAATAATTTACCTGTTACCTTACCTGTTACCTATCCCTTAGTCTGGTGGACCGTTGGGGCACCAAGCAAGACTTGTGGACCATTTTTCTCCATTCCTCTCTATCCTTTGCCCAGTTTAAAACCTCTTTCAATGGAAGCCTGCCCATTCTTTGATTTTGTCTTACCACCCCTTTCTCTGTCTGGCTCTTCTTCTTTTTCCTGGTACTGTTCCCTGGAGGAAGGTCTTTGCGAGTCCCGAAGATCTTGTTACTTGGCCATACATTTTGAGCTTTCGTTTCTTCACAGTAGTTAGCAGGTCATCATGGGGCCCGATCGCTACAGTAACCCTGTCTCTAATCTCTTGATTTGTGATGCGGTCTTTAAATATGATGCCTAGGATCCTTCTGTAGCATCTCATTTCCATTGCTAGGATCCTCCTCTCTAGCTCTGCAGTCAGCGTCCAAGACTCACAAGCATAAAGAAATGTGGTTATGACCAGGGAGCGCATCAGTCTGATTGGTTCCCGGTCACTTCATCCCCGGTCACTTCATCCCTGGTCACTTCATCCCATCGTCATATCAGGGGATGAAGTGACCGGGGATGAAGTGACCAGGGGATGAAGTGACCGGGGGATTAAGTGACCGGGGGATGAAGTGACCGGGGGATGAAGTGACCAGGGGATGAAGTGACCGGGGATGAAGTGACCGGGGATGAAGTGACCGGGGATGAAATGACCGGGGATGAAGTGACCGGGGATGAAGTGACCGGGGATGAAGTGACCGGTCACCAGTCTGATTTTGGTGCCGAGGGCTAAGCCTTTGTCTTTCCATATTAACTTAAGTTAAGAAAGGGCTGCTGTAGACTGTGCTATTCGGACCATTAGTTTGGGCTTTGTTCCCTCATCCGAGACAATAGCTAAGCTGCTAACGCTAGTTAGCTTTTCGCCTCCAATACTGATGACCTTTGTAAAACACTGTTGACTATTGGTCATAATTAGTTTTTTTCTGCATTTATTTGCATACCATAAGCTGCTGAAGTCTTGTCAATGCGCATCACTAGGTCGGCTAGTTCGTCTTCTGTCCCTGCTAGGCCATCGATGTCATCTGCGAAGCGCAAGTTTGTAACTTTTCTTCCTCCTATGCTTACAGTACCTTCAAATCCTTCGAGAGCATCTTCCATTATTCTTTCAAGGAAGATATTAAAGCGTGTTGGTGAAAGGAGGCAGCCTTGTCTTACTCTTTCTGTGGTTTTGAACCATTCCCCCATATTGTTGTTGAAGTGCACCGCACTGGTTGCATCCTTGTATAGGTTCTGGATAACTTTGGTTATGTTTGTACTAATGTTATATTTTTCCATTGTCGCCCAGAGTGCCCGGTGCCATATTCAATCGAAAGCGTTCTTGAAATCAGTTAAGACATGGAAAAGATTCTCTTGGTGTTGGAGATATATTTCACAGAGCATTCTGAGGTTTATGATTTTATCTGTTGTGCTGCGACCGTGTCTAAAGCCCGCCTGTTCTTCAGATATGATTTTGTCTGCTATCGTTTTAGTCGATTTAATATAATTTTTAACAGCACTTCGCTGGGATGGTTTTTGAGGCTGATGGTACGATACTTTTGACATGGTTGTAAATTGCCTTTCTTTGGAAGAGTGATGATGAGTGACAGTGGCGTAGCTAGGGGGGAGGGAGGGGGAGCCTTTGAAATTCCCCGGGTGTCCGAAATTTTTTTAACATTTATGGATTAAATTTATAACAAAGACTAAATCTAGATCTAGGTCTTTCAGTACGTTTTAAAATATTTTTTCCGAAAAAGAAAAGTTAAAGTTAGTTTTACATTTTAAAATGCAAATATTTAAAAGATTTTTTTACCGATTTATTTTACTTTCAAAAGAAATCAAACATGTGCTTGCAGCAAAAACTAAGAATATTACTCTCTTTGTTGCCACGAACAGGGGCGTCCTTAGCAGTGCTCAGGGTCCTAGGCAAGTGTCATGTTCGGGGCCCTGAACCGTAAGGATAAACTATATACACCGTACCACATCACGCTAACCGGCTAGTCCGTCTCTAACGCTGTAACAATAAAAAGACAGTTTGTCCCCCTTAACGCTATGGGCCTTCCGTATTTTTGTTATAAAACATAGAACATTACTTACTATTGGCAACGCTTAGAGCTATATATACTGTATTGTAATTGTTCTGCATGAAGAAAATTCTTTCAACGTAAAAATAAGTTTTAAAATTGCTACCATGGCCAGAGCCTATTGTGGAAAAAACGCATAGGAGGAAGCAACCAACCAAATATTTTATTTCGTATAGAAACATCGACATCTAATCAGATTTTATTAGAAAAATGTGTGGTGATCAAGTTTAAGACAATAAATTCTCCGATCGCGGGGCCCCCTTCAAGCGCTGGGCCTGGGGATACTGCCCCACTTGCCATTCCCTAAGGCCGCTACTGGCCAGGAATAAAAGTGTATGATATACAATGAATTCCAGTATAACAGATCCAATAGTTATTCTTATTAATGTGATAATCCCTCTCTCAACCTGGAAGCTTTTCATTCTGCTGAGATAGATCTAACAGTTTTGTTTAACTTTTTTTTTTCCAAATTAACCCCAGAGATCCTTCCTTTTCAAGTTATCACATTCTTCCATTTAAAGTTCTTAAGACCGATATCTATTAGGAACTTTAACAATTCGACCACTTCTGGTTGTCTTGACTGGCACAACAGGTTCTCCAGACGGTGGTCTATAAGTGTCTGTTTCGTTTGCTCTATGTTAGATAGCTAGCTTAAATTATTTTAGAATTGCGCACTTTTTAGTACCGACAATGAACGCACATTTTATGACGACACAGACTGTAGGGTTTGAGGTTAAGTTTAACGTAGAGGCATTCAGGTACCACTAGACTCTCAAGGGGATTAGACATCTTTTATCGACTGACTAGACTGTGGCCCAATCTGTAAATAAAGTTAGTATTTTAAAAAATCATCTCGAGGTCAATTTATTAATTAAGTTTTGTTCCTAGAGATGTCTGTTCTTTTGATGGTTACTGTCGAATTCGCATCCAAGAATTAACATTTAAAATATATACACATGCATCTAGTATCTTGAATCAACTTAGAAATACTTCAGTAACAACTAATTCAATACTGTGGCCATTACATCTAAATGTTTACTATTCATTGCCTTCATCGGTATGATAGTACCCAGAGATATCTTCATCGAAACTCTTCTTTAAAAAGCGTTGATTTCTTCTATATGTTTTCCCATTGTTTGTTGATGATGTAAGATCTGGGTGAGGAATGCTTTTTTTTTATGACAACTGCTTTCTGCCATGTTTGTCCTCTCACTTTCTCTCCGACAGAGTAATCTTTACGTAGTCTTGCATTTGTATCGTCTTTCACTTTGCTTTTCATCTGTCGTTTGTTGACTAAAGCCTCTGCATTTTCAGTTACCGATGGTTTCAATAGTTTGAGATCAGTTAGAATGATGTCCCTGAGTCTTCTACTCATTAGCAGTTGTGATGCTTATCGGAGTATTCTATACTCGAGCATAGCAAGATATGGATCCTTCCCACTTTAGAGTATTCTGAATCCTTTTGCTTTCGCACTAATAATAAACAATAAATAAATTGAAACCCATTTATGCTTCTGCAAAATGATAAGAAACTGACGAAGCTGATCACCCAATCCATCGAAAAAGCAAAAAAAGGTAGTGAATACTATGGATTCCCTGTAATAAAAAAAAACAGAAGAAAGAAAAGATGTATGAGAAGTTGAGTTTTAATGTAGGACTGTCAATAGAACTGCAATTCAAAAGTTTTGCCACAGAAGTGTTGGACAGATTTCATATATGGGATAAAGGGGACAGATTACAAAGGCTGCAAAACAATGGATACCTTTGGGTTTCTTCTTGAACCAAGACACCTGTTGGATGATGACACGCTTATGACAAACAGTGTTACTTTTTCCTGTTTGTATGGTAAAATAAATGTCAAATCGCTTGTTCAATGGTGTCATTGATGTACGAGCAGTTTTCATCAACAAACCAGTAATACAATCCACAATACACATATTGCGGAAACAGGCTTCATATGGTAATTACTTGTGCTCAAACCTTGCAACCTCCTCCGAATACTGCTTACTCAGGCCACTTCAATTTCGTCATTCTTAAAGTTCAAGTTCACCAAAAATTATCTCAGGAGCACACTAGCTAATAAACGACAGTATTATTCATTAAAAGAGTATTGATATTTTTCTTTAAAGTTAAGATATACTATATCTGATATTCTAAATCAATTTGATCTTGGGCTTGTATGCTTTATGTCATGTCACATGTCGAATGTTTAAATGCAAGGGGCCCCCAAAAAGGTGGATCCCCCACGGGACCCCGAACCCCCAGCTACATCCCTAATGAGTGACTGGGTCCAGGGTTTGGGCCATTCTCCTGCCAGATCTTGTTGCAAATTGTATAGAGTGCGTTTATTATGGTTTCTCCTCCCGCTCGTAGAAGTTCACCAGGAATGTTGACTAAAATAATTTACTTTTCATTAAATCTCAGATATAAAAAAGATTTCTGCACACAAATTGAGTTCTGATTTTCAGTTCATCAAATTACTTATAGAGTTTCAAGATTCAATCTATCGTCTATCTATATATATATATGTTTCTCAAAAGACAAGTTCAAAAGTTCAAACACACAACAAAAAGTAAGCAACAACAAGTAATTGGGAAGATCCCATGGCGCAGCACGCTCTGTGAATGGAAATTGGTGCATTCCAATCCGCACTATTTTGTGAATGAAAGTGGTGTTTATATATTTCCTCTTTCTCAATTTTTGTCATAATATTATAAGTATTACCAGATTATTGTGTCGTAAGACTATTGAAACTAGAACAACAATACACGGATAGAGTATACTCTCAGGTTTCACTTTAGAAAGTACTTTAATTACGCACATTCGTTCATTAGACATGATTACGAAAGGTAACTAATCTCTCTATTCCTAGATCTAGATCTAGATCTGAAACTCGAATTAAACTCTAAGATTATAGAACTTCTCTTCGCAAATATAGTTTATTGCTTTAGCACATGAAAATGCTATTAATAATCCATTCATTTCATATTTTAATCAAATTAACATTTAAATTTGTTTTCCTAAAGCATTGTTACATGAGTGCAACTCTATTCTTAATATCGCGTAAATTAAGGTCAATTGGATGCACCTACCTCCATTCATATACTTTGTTTATTCATAAATTCACGAAATCGCTTTACTTAAAAGAAGTAAATGAGAAGATCCTATGGCGCAGCATGGTGTGAATGGAAAATGGTGTATCCAAAACCGCACTATTTTCATTAACAAAATAGCATTTTCAATTTTTATTTATATATTTCCTGATCATATACATAAATAAATATAGACTGGTCAATAAGAGAGTTTTATGAAACAAATATTTGTGAATTGCATTTGTTTGTACTTTATTTTATGTCTATAAATTCTGTTTAATCTCTAAGACTGAAGATCATGCAATTTTTTAATTTTTCATAATTCAGAAATCCGAATACAATAGATATACATGTTTTTAAGTTACATGAAGTTACTTCCTTTTTCCAGTCTATATTTATTTATGTCTATGTTCAGAATATTTTTTTTTACATTACTCATAAAACTATACTAAAGACTTCAAAACAAGGTATTTGCGCATCATGTCTGCGCATACTGCAATATTTTTAAAAAACCTTACAAAGACAATGAAGAATTTTATGTCTTGAACGAGCGCGATTTACCCGTCTTGATTAGAAAATGGTTTTTCGCTCTTTATAAGCGAAATCTTAAAAACTTCATCCATTTTCAGACAAGCTGTTATGGTAGATATATTTTTTTAGAGCAAGAGATCATCACAAATTATTTTAGTTTTGATCATCTTACTAAAAATTAAACGTACACAGGGATTCCAACGTTGGGTTTTTTATATTAGATCTGGTGCAATTGTATGTGCTACTTGCAGATTAGCTTGCGGTTCCGCATTAAGCGGAATCGTCCCGCAAAACATAAAAAGATAAATTAAAACTCACATGATACGCTGTTCCTTATTGGCACTTTATTTATTTTTTTTTGCGAAGTCCGAATTCCGACAAACTAAATCATCATTATTTTTTTATTACTGTAAAAAGAAAATATTAAATACAAAATGCCATCATTGTTTACATTTTATCCTATTGTGGCCTACACTTGGTTAAGCTAAGCGCTAATGCTTCGTTTATTTAATGACAAGGGTCATTTATAATTATGCCGAAACATTTTTCCGATATGTCTCTAACACATCAGTCCTAAGAAAATAATAGAGTTTAATAAGGGCAAGGATTCTATAATATTGTTATAATCCTGGTGGTGGCACAGATGGAAGGGGGGTAATTGGTGTGTGTAGTCAGCCGACACAAATCGCCCCAGGCCAGACGAGCGGTCAAGCGTGACGAGT
>JADKLZ010051956.1:0-14683 GCA_021533235.1 Biomphalaria straminea | reverse complement strand
AAAGATAATTACGTCCTGCGCGTCATTCATTTAGTCATACATATTAACCAATGACCTAAATTCAGCCAAGTCACTAGTTTTCCTGGCTAACTCAGACAACTTATTCCATGCTCTAATAGCGCCAGGGAAGAAGAAGCTTTTGTACAAATTTGTCCTAGCATTTGGAACGAGGAATGTGCCTTTATCTTTGTGTCTTTCTGAGTATTTTGTTGAATCTTGTTTTTGTATTTGAAGATTATGGTTCAGTGTTTAATGTTTAATTGCTACATTATTTTTAAGTCTTCTATGCTGTAGACTTTCTATATTGGAATTTGGAGATTGTCGTTTGCATTATTATTTTTTTCTGTTTTATAGAAGGGGGGGGGATAACTGCACAACCCACTGGTAGGGGGTTTTAAACTTAAAACCTCTTTATCTGCGCTAAGGAAATTGATGGTTTAGTATTAAAATCTCATCTAAAATAAAGAAAATCAAAGCAAAAAATCAGTCACGTAATTCCGACCCCACTCCTCAGGAGGGGAATTCGTTTCGGAGGGGTGAGTTGAACCCCAACCCTTTTCCTGGCTACGCTCATGGATGTAGGCTATATGTAAAAGGATTTTTTTTTTAAACTATTAGGCCTAATTACGACAGTCAAACTGAAAACTCATCATTTAGATTTAGGCCTAAGCATTATGGGACAAAATTATGATACTTATATTACAAAAAAATATGCTACATTTTTTTCCATGTGTTTATAATTCATTATATATTGTTAGGTAGTGTAGTTTAGTATTGCGCACACTTTTTAGATAGTTAGTTTAGTCTTTTAGAATTGCGCACTTTTTGGTACCGACATTGAACATTGAACGCACATTTTATGACGACACAGACTGTAGGGTTAGAGGTTAAGTTTGACGTAATAGGATTTCAGTTACTGCTATGCCCTTGGGGTGATCAGACGTATTTATCTTTTGACTAGACTGTGGCCCATCTTGTAAATAAAATTATTGTTGAATTATATCTCGAAGTCAACTTGGTCATTCAAGTTTTGTTCGTTCTTGTTCTTGTGATTGTTCACTGTGAACCTGCACATAATAATTTCATCGATACAACTATACCCAAGCATCTAGTATTCAGAAGAAATTTAGAAATACTTTAACTACAGTAATCTACAAACAGCAAGAAGAATACATTACAGTGATACAATTACAATATACATATATCCATATATATAATAAGCGGAATAGCAATAATTTTTTAAGTAGTATTTGAAGATTAAAATCTTGCGCGCAACGTGATTAATAAGCGGAAACACTTATGCCTTAAAGTCTCTCTGTAAGGCCCTTTCAAATATCTTATTTTCAACATGTGCTTTTCTCACTCTGGGACCTGGGTCTTGAAGATAGGCATGTCTTAAATTGCTACTCGAGTATTTTTATTTTTTTTTGTCTGCGCAATATCCTGTTATTTTTCTAACCAAGAAAAGAGAAGTGCTTGTAAATAAAATACCAACCTTTTTATTAACAAAATAATTAAGTAATGTATCCAAGTAGGCCTATAAATATAGTACATGTATGTAGAATATTTGTATTACACAAATAACAAACTAACCATACTATACAGACATGGTTTTCGATTCCTATATCATTATGTTCATTACAATTTAATAAACTGAATGCGAACTGTGAAGTTGCAAGAATTTCGAGATGGATAGGATATTTCGTCCGGAGAAATTTGACATCGAGCCCACGGCACCTCAAGCAGTAGAGCGTTGGGAGCACTGGTATGAAACTTTTACAAATTTTATATCAGTAATATCAGTAGACAATCTTGATACTAAGAAACTATTGATAAACTATGTCTTTCCTTCTGTATATCAAATGATCCTTGATAAAGAGACATTTGATGAAGCAATCCAGACTCTAAATGGCATCTACATTCAACCTAAGAATGAGGTGTTTGCTAGGCACAGGTTAGCTACTTGCAAGCAAGAGCAAGGTCAAACAATAGACGCCTACATGCAGAAATTAAGAACTCTATCCAAAGATTGCAACTTTAAAGCAATGACTGCTGAACAACACCGAGAAGAAGCTATTAGAGACTCGTTTATCAATGGACTAGTGTCCAACAACATTCGAAAACGTCTACTTGAAAAGACTGTTTTAAGTTTAAAGGACGCCTTCGAGGAGGCTCGCTTATTAGAACATGCTTATCAGCACTCATTACAATATGAGTCATCACAGCAGGAAACTAATTGTGCGGCAACTACTCTCACTAATTCTTCGGCCTCACCAGTGCCAAATGTTACGATTCCTCAAAGTGCAAGCAATTCACACACACATAAAGTAAATGCACTAGCCAGCAAGTGTTACTTTTGCGGCAAGGTTAAGCATCCCCGCTCTCAATGTCCTGCTAAAGTAGCGACATGCAATCAGTGCTTCAAAAAGGGTCATTTTCAAAGAGTCTGCAAGTCGAAATCTTCAGCAGTTTCGGCTATCGCTACTGTGCAGCCTCTGAGTTTAAACAAATCTACGATACCCATTATCATCAACAACGTACAATTGAAAGCCCTAGTAGATACTGGGAGTTGTGAAAGCTATATTTCAACGCACATTGCTAAGAAGCACAAATGGCAGACATGTTCCTCAGGCAACAAAATCTTTATGGCTTCTACGCATCTATCTCGAATCACTCAAGGGCATATCTACGCCAACATACGTCTAAACAATGAACGATACGAAGGAGTTAAACTTTCTCTACTAGACAATTTGTGCTCTGACGTCATTCTTGGACTTGACTTTATTTGTTTGCACCAAAACCTGTTTATTCCTTTCGATGGTCAGAAACCATCGTTGTGCCTGAGTACTCTCCAACCAGCCAGGTAGAGGCTCCTAGCCTATTTAGTAACCTGTCACCAAACTGTACCCCAGTGGCTACAAGGTCTCGCAGATACTCAATTCCAGATCGAAAGTTTATAGAGAAGGAAATTCAGCAACTGATAAAGGATGAAATTATTGAACCATCTAAATCTCCCTGGCGTGCACAAGTCTTAGTCACAACAAATGATAGACATAAGAAAAGAATGGTCATAGACTACAGTCAAACCATAAACCGGTTCACTCTACTAGACGCCTACCCTATGCCCAGAATTGATGAACTAGCGGAAAAGATTTCCCAATACTCTGTATATAGCACTTTAGATCTTAAAAGTACATACCACCAGATACCCATAAAAGAAGAGGAAAGGCCGTTCACAGCGTTTGAAGCTTGTGGGAAACTGTATCAATTCCGTCGGATTCCGTTTGGCGTTACGAATGGAGTCGCCAGTTTTCAGCGTACGATTGACAAAATCATCGAAGACGAGCGACTCACTGACACTTTTGCTTATGTCGATAATGTGACCATCCGCGGTACGGACTCGGAATCACACGACCGAAATCTAAATCGATTTCTCGATAGTGCTCAAAAGTATGGAATCACTTTTAATGAAACAAAATGTGAAATTAGCACTACTAAAGTAAGACTGTTAGGTTACGAGATTTCCAAAGGACAACTTAAGCCGGATCCTGAGAGATTTCGTGCACTAAGGGAATTACCCGTACCAGTGAACATGCGTGAACAGAAACGAGTAGTGGGTCTTCTGGCTTACTACTCACAGTGGATACCCAACTACTCAACAAAAATAAGCCTGTTAACGAGAAACCAACAATATCCTGTCTCCGAAGAAGTCAAAAGAACATTTGAAAGTTTGAAAAATGAACTTGAAAGTGCCGCTGTATATACTATTGATCCGAATCGCCCCTTAACTGTTGAGACGGATGCTTCTGAGATAGCCATTGCGGCTACCCTCAACCAAGATGGCCGGCCTGTTGCTTTCTTCTCTCGCTAATTAACAAGAAGTGAAAGGAAACATTCTTCAGTTGAGAAAGAAGCATATGCCATTGTGGAGTCGTTGAGAAAATGGAAACATTTCTTAGTTGGTAAAACGTTCACACTTGTTACGGATCAGCGATCTGTTTCTTTCATGTACAACAGGTCAATAAAGGAAAAATTAAAAATAAAAAATCCAAAGGTGGAAACTACAACTCTCGTGTTTCCACTATGACGTCATCTATCGCCCTGGCAAGCAGAACACTGTAGCTGATACATTTACCAGAAACTATCTATCTGCCATCACTCGCAATGACCTTAAATTACTGCATACTAGTCTTTGCCATCCGGGCGTTACTCGACTATTGCACTACGTATAGGCTAAAAATCTTCCATTTTCCTGTGATGACGTCAGAACTGTGATAGAACAATGTCCAACTTGTGCAGAACTGAAGCCCCGTTTTTTTCGACAGCCGACCGGAGAACTGATTAAAGCGACCCAACCTTTTGAGAGAATTAGTATGGATTTCAAGGGATCTCTCCCTACTGTTTCAAGAAATAGATATTTACTTACCATTATAGATGAATTCTCTAGATTCCCATTTGCATTTGCATGTCCCGATATGTCTTCATATACAGTTGTTAAATGTCTCAATGAGCTATTCGCCCTATTTGGATTTCCAGCGTACGTCCACACTGACAGGGGAACTTCGTTCATGTCTACTGAGGTGCAGCATTTCCTCCACGAGAGAGGAATCGCGACCAGTAGATCCACACCTTACAGTCCCAGAGGCAACGGACAAGTAGAGAAGCTAAACTCGACTTTATGGAAAGCCATTAATTTGGCTTTACATTCTAAGGAACTGGACATAGCTAAATGGGAACTAGTACTAAAAGATGCTCTGCAGTCCATTCGGTCATTACTATGAACTGCAAGTAACAGGACACCACATGAACGATTTCTTGGGTTCAACCGAAGAAATGGTTCCGGGACATCCCTGCCAACATAGCTGACCAGTCCGGGTCCTGTCCTGCTGAAGAAGAACGTTAGATCTTCTAAATATGATCCCATAACAGAGGAAGTTGATTTAATAACATGCAATCCTCAGTACGCTGTTATCCGACCACCAAACGGTCGAGAGGAAACAGTCTCATTACGAATGTTAGCCCCTAGGGAGGAACAAAACGTTATAGAAAATGAGAATCAGAGTGGAACAGTGCTTGATATTGACTGCCCCGTCCAAATCTCGACTCCCAGGGATCACCCTACTGATTCTACGATGGTTGAAGAAACCACCAGCACCACCGAAGACATAGTCAGACCGCCTGAAACACAAGCAGATGAAACTACACCTAGATACAATCTCAGAGTAAGGAGATCTAGGCCCAATTACAAAGAGTAAAAGCTCATCAGCTTAATAGAACTCTTAAGTTGGCATTCAATTTGTCAATACTAGTTTCCAGAATGACATTTGTTTATTCAATAGGGTTTGTTGCTGAACATATATGTGTCAGACGCGAATAGCCCAATTTTTCTGTAAAGGAAATTACAAAAGTCATTTCTCTATATAAAATTCAACCACAGACCTATATATACTACAATAAATTTACGTTTTTGATTTCGAGTTTCGATTTATTTAGTGGTTACTGTTTTACTATTGCATACCAAGTATTAGAGTTTAGAAAAACCCAGTTTCTTTTCTTGTGCAATACTACATATCATTTCGCTGTTAGTATGTCCTATATTTAGATCTATAATCTAATTCTAGTCTAGATCCATATATAAAACTCGAATAGATCTAGTAATAGTATAGATTCTATCCTATGCTATTCCTATAGTCATTTTTTTATTACAATAAAGTATAGATATTAATAAAGACTAAAGTTGATTAATTATTAGATTATTATATATAGACATATGACATAGATCTAATAATTTAGGCTACCGTAATACATTTACCATAAAGCCATAATCTATACTTAACTTAATGTACTTAACTAGATCTATAACTCTATCTATAATTTAGTCAATCTAGATCTATACAATATTCATTATAATACTTCTACTTATTTAATAAGTTAGTACTTAGACTTAGATCTATTATAGTTTAAAATAGTTTATAATAGATTTACTTTTCAATGCCTAGACCTAATAAAAAAATTGCTAATGATTTCTAATGACTGTTTTTTTTATAGTATTAGGCCTACTAGATCTAGGTCTAGACTTAACTTAAATCTAGTCTAAAATAATGACTGTCTAAGACTCGAGATGATTGAGACTTTCAAATACAGATGTTGTTAGTAATACGGTTAATAATGTCGGCTGAATGTCGGTGGGCAAAAACCAAGGTTAGGAACTCTTGTATGCTGATGATGCAGCATTGTAGCTGACTCTGATATTCAGCTCCAGACCCTGGTTTACAAACTATTTGCTGCTTGCCAGAAGTTCGGCAACCTGCAACCGCAGCTGTGTATCAAGGATTGGCCTCTTTAGCCCGCAGGGATGTGCCTCTGAATTATAAGTAATCACGTTTTAGCCATTAAAAAATATTAATGAAGTACTTCTTCCAGGTGTGTTTTTTTTTTTTACGTATATGTAGATTTAATCAGAATCCAGGCTACGCAGTATACTAGAGAAAGCCGAGAAGATCGAAAAGAGCTGGGAAACCATAAAAAAAAACTAGCACATTTGTCTATATTTGCACATAGATTTAGTTATTATGAATGCCACAAGGTCGACTTTGACAGACATTCGTATGGTGATTTAACAGAAGGCAGGAGATCCGCTGGTCTTCCACTGCTAAGGTACACTGGTGTATGCAAAACGCGACATAAAGCTCTTCAAAGTCAGCACTAACAGCTGGGAAAAAGTGGCACTAGATAGATCCACAAGTAAAGTAACCTTTAAGAGAAAGTCCTGGATTGCAGATGCCAAGCACAATAGAAGCAGAAATAATGGTGAAAGTACAAAGGATTGGCCTCTTTACTCACACAAGAAGTTACAAGGAATAAAATCATTTAAAGTTTAAAATCACTAAAAAAAAAATTCATAAAATTGTGTATCGAAAAATGCCGGGTACTTGAAATAAGCTAGTATTAAAAAAACAACACAGATCTTGGGTAAAATACTCATCAAATAAAGTACTGTAAATGTGCACTTTCCCGCGCTATTTTTAACTCTTTTTCTTTTTATAGCCTCTATCTGGTTTGATCTCAACCACCCGTATTTTTGTGCAGAATTTTTTTCTCTATCAGGCACACTTATTATTATAGCATAATAATGTCAGTTTAATTTATAAAGAGAACTGAAAAATGCAAAGTTATATAGGGGAAAAAGCCACTTCCGGCCCAATAGTATTGAAAAAAAGATACGAAACGGAGTAGTGCAACAAACCCTATCTATATTATATTTCTCAAAAGAATTAGGTCAGACCGGCAACAAAAACACAATGCAACAACAACAACAACAAGTAAATAGGCAAGATCCCATGGCGCACGCACCACGGTGTGCATGGACCCAATCCGCACCGCACTATTTCATTCACAAAATAGCATAGACACATAAAGAAATCAATAGACCGGGAAAAGGAAGTAACTTCGTGAAAACACATGTATATATATATATCTACTGTTGAATTACAAAAGATTTCAATAATTTCCGGAGATTTCCAGGACTTTTTTGTAGGTCTATATTTAATAACATTTCAGGAGATATCGTCGCAGGGGCTCCTGGTAAATCAAGAGGCAGCGGGAAATCTGTTATATGTTATAAAATGGTTTAATTTAATAATTTATACATCTAAAATCTGTTCCTAGATCTAGATCTAGATCTAAAACTCGAATTCAACTCTAAGAAGATTATAGAACTTCTCTTCGCAAGTATAGTTTTATGCTTTAGCACATGAACATACTAATTATAGTCCATTTAATCAAATTAACATTCAAATTTGTTTTTCTAAAGCATTGTTACATGAGTGCAGCTATATTCTTAATATCGCGTAAATTAAGGTCAATTAGCCATTTTTTAAATCTCCATCCATAGTATTTTTCATTCATGAATTCACGCATTTTTACTTATAACAAGGAAATGGGAAGATCCCATGACGCAACATGGTGTGAATCGAATGGGAAATAATAGCCTATCCAAATCCGCACTATTTTCATTCACAAAATAGCATAGCATATTTTTTTTTACTTTAAAAAGATTTTAATAATGTCCGGAAATTTCCAGGACTTTTTTGACCGGCGGCATAGCATTTAATAACATTTCAGGAGATTTCCAGGGGGCTCCTGGTAAATCAAGAGGCCGCGGGAAATCTGTTATGCTTTATAAAATGGTTCAATTGCATTATTTATACACATAAAAATTAGCACGGGTCCAAAGAAAGTTCGGGACCCACTGTGGTCGCATATGTTGCAGTGCCTAAGGCCTGTCCTGGAAAATAGCGGCGTATGCTATGCCGCCGGTCGACTAGTTATTTTTTATTTTACTTTGTTACTTGACTTTCATATGATATTTGATTTATCATGTTATATTTTAAGTTATTTGATCTATAATGTCATATCAATATGTTACAGTATGTTATGCTATCCTACATTGTTTGATTACTTGAATATCTGTTGTTATTCTATGCTTACTGTATTATGCTATTGTTATTAATACTAGTAAGCACAATTTGAACTGGGGGTGAATGTTATGAAATTATAGTCTGTTTCTGTTGTCGTTCCTTTGTTTACATGTGCTTGTAACTCGTGCGTAAGAATGTGTTCACAAACTGTGTGTTGTGTTGTCATTCAGTTTATTAAAGCCATACTATACAGACATGGTTTTCGATTTCTATATCATTATGTTCATTACAGCGTGTTACGTAAGGGTCATGAGGTCTAGAGGTGTTAGAAGAAGCAGTCTGTACTGGCGGCTCAATATCTAGCGTAGTTTGTAATCTTGGACTCTCTAGATGTTGTGGTTCCAGATGTTCTGACATGTCATCTGGAAAGTCATAATTATTGACATATCTATTTGCTTTCTCAGAAGACTTTCGGATATGTTTTCTGTTTCTTCTGTAGACCTGATTTCCACTTTTGACATAATATGATCTAGGCTTAGAATGCTTCGAAACTATTGTTCCTGGTTTCCACTTTGAATTAAGTTGCATTCTGACTGCCGTTCCGTCTTGTAGTTGATTATGACTCTTAACACCTTTCCTCTTGTCATAATAGTGTTTCTGAGACTGTTTCTCTGAGTCAAAGAAGTGTTTCTTCACCACCTTAAGATCTGGTGTCTTAGGTGTGAGTATTTCCTCGCTCGATGGTAACAGATTTCTTGGTCGGCGTCCCATGAGTAATTGTGCTGGCGACAAATTAATATTGGTCAGTGGAGTAGTTCTGTTGTCTAATAGCGACAGAAATTTGTCTTCGCTTTTCTTCCACAGTTTCTTCACTTTCTGAATAGCTCTTTCAGCCTCGCCATTTGAACTCTGAAAATGAGGACTCGACATTTCATGTTCTATTCCGTATGACTTACAGAAATTCAGGAATTCTCTAGAACAGAATTGTGGCCCGCTGTCTGATCTTAGTCTTCTAGGTATTCCATGGCATGCGAATACACTCTTCATTGCTTCGATGACATCTGATGTAGTTTTCTGTGACAGTTCTTTGACATCAATAAACTTTGAGAAGTAGTCAACTAGAAGCACATACTTTTTCCCCTCAAAGTTAAATAGATCACATCCAACCATGTTGTATATATATCAGCATTCATGCCTGGCCAAAACATGACTTCTCTGGCTCGCTGCTTACACTTCACTATCCCTAAGTGAGTTTTGTGAATCAGATTCAGCATGTATTTACGTAAGCTTGGAGGCATGACAATTCTCAGACCTTTGTATATGATACCATCTGAAGTTGATAACTGGTCTCTCGAATCCCAATATGGCCTGACTTCAATTGGAGTCTCGCTTCTTGTGTCTGGCCAACCTGTCATTATTACTTCCCGAAGCATTGAGAGTTCCTCGCTTGTACATTTTGAATTTCACTGTATTTCGAATCACTTACAGAGATCATACGCACTAAATCATCTGTAGATTTACATGTCTGTGTAATAGTTCGTTGTAGTAGTCCTAAGCATTCTGCAGTGTCACCACTCAAAATGTTCTCTTGGCAAATGTCTACTACTTCAAACCTTGCTTTCACTTCTTGAACATTATTCTTCAAAGGTAGCACCACTGCTCCTAAAGTCTTAATAACATGATTAGTATAAGACTTGAGTGAATTTGATGAGTAAGCAAGTTTTAATTTGTCTTTGAGCTTTTCATACTCTGACTTGACAAGAATGTTACACCTTGCTCCAGTGTCGATTCGGAAAACCAATGTTTTTCCATGTACGACCAGTTTTACAGTCCACTTGTCTTCAATAACATTAATGTTCTCAACTTTACCCTTCCTAGACTGGCTACTTGCAGTGCTAATAGATATAATATTTTCATCACTGTGGCTATCATCTTCATCTTCTACTAGATTAACGATGTGTTTTTTTCTGCACATTTGATACCAGTGGTTTTTCTTCTTGCAGAAATGGCATGTGGTTCCTAATGCTGGACATTTTCCCTTTTCATGTTTTTTGCCGCATTTACTACATAGCCTTTCTGAGTTGTCTTTAGACTTTTGCTTGAGTACATTGTGTGACTGTCTCTTGATTGCTAGAACTTCTTGGCCCCTAAACATTTTCACTTGGCTTTGCGACATCTCATATTGTTGTCCAATTTCTATATCCTTGCTAAGGGTCAACTTCTGTCCCTGATTAAGTAGTCTTAATTGTACCTTTTCGTGTATGCCTCCACTAATGATTAAATCAATTAGCATATCATCTGGGTTGTCATATTCACAAACCATAATGAGAAGCTTTAGGTCTTTAACAAAGTTATCAAAACTTTCTCATTCTAACTGCTTTCTCTGATGTGCTCTAAATCAAGACACTCTTTTATTTTGTCTTGATCTTATGTAGTCTTCTATTTTCTTTAATAGCAATTGCGGATCTCCCTCTTCACTATGAGTAATATTTAGAGTTTTGTAAACTTCACGGCCTTGTTGACCTATCCACATTCCCAGCCATCCGGCTTTTTGTTTACTATCGGCACCAGCTAATGGTCCTTTGAAACAAAAGCTCACCTGCTGTTGGAATCTTAAAAACTCTTGATACAGATCTTTAGCATTCCAATTCAAGATTGGTTGCTCAAAATAAAAATAAACCATTATTAGATCAATATAAACCTTTGTCTGGACAGCTTTTTAAGTTTTCTTCTGACACCTTGTAGAATATTTGTAGTACACAAAAAACAAACTAGTGTTTAAGAGGGAAGACATATTAGGAACTCCATTTATTACGTAAACACCAGCGGTGCTGCACTGATGCGCTAGTGTGCAAATGTACATATAATACTTTTATGTTACAATGTATATGAATATGTGTATATTTATTTTTCTAGTTTAAAAAATGGTAGAAAAGTCCTTTAATCGGTGACTGAAAATTACAAAGGCATAAGATCTAAAGCTAGGTTTGTCTCATTAAGTGTAGCCTACATTTAAATATATATAATTAAATGATAGCCATTAATAAACTACCTTATATAATATAACAATTATGACACCTTTCCTTAGATTATTAAATAGCACATCGTTTGCATCTTTTTGACTGGCCAAGGCTAGATCCTTTCATGCTTATCTTCAAAAAGATAACTTTTTTGTTTTATAAGCGAATGTACAAAATATAGTATCTCCATTTCATTATTTAACCAAATTTACCTTCAAATGGGTGTTTAAAAACATTTTGGAACTATGCATTACTGTAGCTATAAGTCTTTATTTTAGACTGAGTTTAGAAAAAAAAAACTTTCAAATTATTAGAGGCACATTTATGTATTTTTTTAATGGAACTATTAAAATATATTTCAAGTAGATCTATGTGTATAAACTGTTATGTAATTATATTTAAAAGTACATAAGCACACACTCCACCTTGCACACGTATTTTCTATATCTAGTGCGGTAAAAAGCGTATGTATAACAAATAAAACCAAGAAAAAAAATTCTGTACGAATCTCATTAAAACTTGCAATGAATACAAGAAAACAGAAAAAAAAAATCAAAACACCAAAAAAGTCGGGTAAAAAGCTAGTTGGAATTGATAATGCCTAAAATCTGGCAATCTGGGTATATTTAAAACTTAAATATAGATTTAGGCATTTTCGTTCTCGAATATTGATCTACAGTGTTTACAATCAATCTAGATGCCTAATCTACACTGTCGTAATATATAAACCTTGTAATAATCAAACTGATAATATATCTAGATTAGAAAAACGTATAGACAAGCACTATGTTTTCACTAGAAATAGATTCTATTTTCTAGATATAGCGCTAGATCTAATATTACTTTAGATTACGGCATTTTATTTGTCTGTAAACACTGTTGATCTATTTACGTTAAGGAAAATGCCTAGATCTATTTTCTTGTTTTAAATATACCCAGATTAAAAGTACTTTATTAACATGGTTTTAAGTAGCATCATATATTAGATCTATTCTAGGCTCATAAATATCGTCTACAAAAAAAAAATAAATAAATAAATAAAAAACGTACTAGATCTAGATACGATAGGCTATGGGTACATTAATTAGGTAGACTTACACGTTGATTTCAGTCCGTTTCTAATATTGTAAAGATATAGATAGTTAAGCTTGACTTTTATAAGATTGCTAAAAATATAATAACATCTAAATATATCGTGTGCGAATAAGTCTACTTTCAATAGACCTAATAGGTTACATTGTTTTTTTCATAATCTAGATTTTTAAAAATCGCTTAATACTATATCCTATACTCTTAAGCGAGCAATTCTTGTATATATATTTCTTCTATTTCGAAAACGGCTCTAACGATTTTCTTTAAAATTTCAACGTATCTGCATATTATTGAGAAAAACATTTTCAGCTCATTGGGCACATCGGGAAAACTCGAGTTCGACCGTTATTTCGATATGAAAATGTCTCAATCTTAGAATAATTTATGAATGAAATGGAAAATTTATGAATGAAAGTTTTCCGTGACGTAAACGGGAAAAACTCTGCTTACGTCACTAGGCTTACAGTAGAACACTAAAATATTTCTTTGCAAACATTTAGAGATATGAATGAAGGGATGTGTAAAACTAAAAGCAGACCATTAATTTTGGTTAGAATAATTTATTAATTTATGAATGAAAGTTTTCCATGACGTAAACGGAAAAAAACGCTGCTTACGTCACTAGGCTTACCCTAGAACACTAAAATATTTCTTTCCAAACAAGAACGCGTTTAGAGATATGAATGAAAGGATGTGTAAAACTAAAAGCAGACCACGGGCTGTAGCACCACTGGGATGGATGGATGGCAAAAGCCGGCATGAACTTCTTATTGTCCGACAGTCAGGCTGGGCAGGACATTTAATTAACCGAGCAAGGCTCGGCCACCTGATATTTTAGATTATAGTTCTAAAAAAAATACTGTTTAATAAAAGGCTCTTTTTTATCGATCGCACCACGTTTATTAACTTCGTTTACAATAGGCCTATATATATTTAGGAGTAGGTTTTGTATTAATTACAGTTGACTGTTCTTATGCAAATATGAATTAAACTAATGAGAGATATGAATGACATTTTCTATGTATAGGCCTACAAGTAGATCTACATTTATAATTAGCACATAAAAAATTACCCTGATCTAGTAGAAATTACCTAACATAAACTTCACTAATTAAACGGCAACTTCAAAACAGAAGCATCGACTTAGAGTGAATTTGACGCCAAGGGTGATCAAAAATAAAATCATTTGTGATAAGCTCTTACTCTAATAAATTATATCTACCATAACAACTTGAGTGAAAATGGTTAAAGTTTTTATCGACATGTTTAGAAAAAGCTAAAAAACATTTTCTAATCAACACGGGTAAATCGAGGCGTAAAATCCTTCTTTGTCTCCATCATTTTATTTTGTAAAAATTGCAGGATGCGTATTGACATGTGCAAAGAACCTGTTTTCTATACGGCTTTGTAAAAAAAAACTCGAAGTCAGCGTTCCTTTGTGTAGTTCCATGCATTACTTTTACTTTACAAAAGATTTTAATAATTTCCGGAGATTCTCAGGACTTATTCGTAGGTCTATATTTTGCAATTTGAGGAGATTACCATGGGCTCCTGGTAAATCAAGAGGCCGTGGAAATATGTTATATTGTTAGGAACTCAATTCTTAATTATACTTATTTAGCGACGCACCATAAAAGACGCATAGTGAACGGGACTAGTGACGTTTGGGATATGTTGGGTTAGAGACTAAGAAATCAGTTAGCGCTAGGATCTCTTTGGGTGTAGACGTGTTTTATTCTTACTAGGAATACTGAGACATTTGACTGTGGCCTATTTCGTTATTAAAGTAGTATTTAAACTGTTCATCGGTTCTCATCAATTCTGTTCACTAGTTAAATCGATGTGTCTTGTTGTATGTCTGCAATGGATAATTAACTGCATTGAATACACCCGAACACTAAAACTCAAACGCCTGCTGAGTAATTGAAGTTAACTCCAGTACAGTCTGAAGACAAGTCATCGCATCACAATATGTTATAAAATAGTTTAATTTAATAAGTTATACACCTAAAAATTAGCACGAGTCCAAAGAAAGTGCGGGACCCACTGCGGTTGCATATGCTGCAGTGCCTAAGACCTGCCATGCAAAATAGCGTTCACCTGAATGGCTTTGAAGTATAGTATGTCTAGAAATTAAAGTAAATATATGGA
>JADKLZ010051955.1:0-19204 GCA_021533235.1 Biomphalaria straminea | reverse complement strand
CTAAAAGAGTTAGTCTAAGCTCAATAAAAATTGTTTGTGCTATCAGCGAAAACGCTTAATTTTATTTTTTACGTTGCTAAAAAAAATAATAAATACCTTTTACAATACATATCTTATCAGCACTTCCTACATGCTGTATAGACAAGATAAAATAGTTAGCAGTTGACAGTTATCCACAATGTCAATCTTGGGTGTATCTCTCCTTTACAGAAGCATATATAAATCTCGCGCATATGTACCCTCTATATGTTTGTTTACAAATGACATAAAAAGGTATTTTACTTTTAACCAGCATTAGTCCAACCAGAACTATGTCCTACATCTGAGACTAACAATCGACAAATTATAGAACACTTGTACTCGAGACCCCTTACCTGCGTATTCTGGGGTGCGAATTGTGTTGTGTCAGGTACAGCTAATACTATCTTATTTTCAAACTTAAGTTCCTTGAAAAACAAAATTAAGATCTTCATGTATAAGTAAAAGTTCATTAAAATGTTGAAGAACTGCGATTAACTCTTTCTCTCCGTAATTATTTACCACATTCTGGTTGGATCAACGTTGGTATCGTCAGTTAGGACAGGGGTCGGCAACCCGCGGCTCGCGAGCCGCATGCGGCTCCTTGAATGTGAGGCTGCGGCTCTTTAGTTCTACACGCAAATATTATTAATTTTATTGAAACAACTTTAAAGTAGTTCTGAATAGTTTAAAGAGGGTAAGGCACAAATTCGATCTCTCAGCTACTTGTACTCTCGTTTCACCACACCCCTCCCCAATACACGCGTATTATATGTTACCAGTCTTTCAGAAGATCTCGAATGAACGCCATGGTCGAATGTTTCTATGTTGATTTCAATTCGCTTTCGACGCAAGACTGCGTGCTTTGGCTGTGACGTATTTTTTTTTTTTTGTTTCAAGTAAATGAGTTAGAAGCGATTATCTTCTCAATTTTATATGCAATCTACAAGTAATGCTTATCGGGCAAGCTTCGTGGTACCACTAGAAATTGCACTAAAAGGTAGAGTATGTAAAAGACTGCTTCCTACGTGCATCTGAAAAACCGTTTCGCGATTTCAAAAACAAACCAAAAAATCTTGAAAAAAAAATCAAAGAACCGGCTCATTTAGTCAATTATATGTCTTCTTATGGTCCAAAAAAATGACTAAAATGATTGCTACCTCGGCACAAACTGGAGGAAATGATATAGTGTTTATCGTACAAAAATACATTGAAAACAGAAATAAGATCAATTTAAATAAAATCATTTCAATAGCAACTGATGGAGCAAGAAATATGACTGAAAAAAAAAAAACGATTCTTCATAGCAAAATAAACCATGAAATTTAAATTTCACTCATACACCCAAAAAAGCACTATTCAAACCAAAAATAGTTGAGGTAATGAATTTGGCAATCAAGATTGTTAACAGCATCTTGTCCAAAGCAATCTACCATCGTCAATTTAAAGAATTCTTAAAAAAATGGAGACTCAGTATTCTGAGCTCCTTCTTCCTAATAAAGTGCGAAAGCTTGCCAAAAGTGTTGAGACGTTTTGCTTTGTGCTTGAATGAAATAAATACATTCCTAAATGATAAAGGCATTATGTATTAGAAAACGACTAATATTTAAAAACATTTTATTTTATGGTTGATGTAAAAGAGAAATTAAATGAGCTGAAACTAAAACAGCAAGGAATGAGAAGCCAATCCTATGTTTTGATAGAAGAATTGGTTTGTTTTGAAGAAAAATTAACTTTTTTCGCAGAAGATATTGAGAGTTAAGTCACTTCATTTTCAATGTCTAAAGCATTATCGCAATAGAATCAGAGCTACTGTTGACACGAATTACTTGAGCACAGTTGAAAAAAATCAAAGATAATTGTTTTGACAGATTTGAGCAGTTCAAAACCAACAAAACCATTTTACAATTTCTAGTAAATTCTTTCAACACAAAGTTACGAAATCCACATTGATCCATTTGGAATTGATACGGGATTTCTAGCTTTATGGAATGGAAAATTTACAGAGTTAAAAAATCAAGTTAGAAAAGTTAGAGCTCCAGAAATGTATGAACGTAACGCAACAAAGTGGAAAGTTTTCAAAGAAATGCCGCGAGTTGATTCGGCGCATGGAATAATCTTCCAGATTGCTACATTGATGACCTTTGGATTGCTGACTATCTTCGGATCGACATATTCGTGAGAGAAAGCGTTTTTTTTTTCATGAATATAAAAAAGAAAAGTAAAAAGCGAACTAACAATTGAAAGTTTATAGTTGTGTTTGAAAGTAAAAACAACAAGTTATAAGACAAATGTATCTAACTTTCTAAAACCATGCGAAGCCAACGTTCCAATAGAATTTGTTTGTTTAATTGTTTGTTATATAAGTTCAACTTAGTGTTTAAGAAAATGTTTAACTCCTTTAGTTGTTTCCTAAAAAATAATTATCTTATAACGCCATATATATAATATATAATAAATATATATTATTTAATTTGTTGTGACAAACACTACCTATATTCCAATAAACTGATTTTTCTTAGTAAAAAAAAATTGTTGAAGTTCTATTTATTGTTGCAAGAAGAAAAGTGCGGCTCTTTAAAACTTTAAAATTGTGTAAATTTCAAATTTTGGCTCTTTCGACTCAAAAGGTTGCCGACCCCTGAGTTAGGAGAGAAAGAGTTAAAACAAAAAAAAAATAAAAGAAAGTGGGAACAGTGGTCGAGAGGCTAAGTGCGCTTGAACTTGGCTTGGCTACCTAGAAGGGGGCTCGAGGTTTGACACCCAACTCGGGCAGAGTTGTGTTTACTGAGCGCCTAAAGGCAGCACGGAAAACCAACTCCCCCCACTGGCCCACAAATGAGATTGGACCAAAGCGCTCTGAGCTTGAAAGTAGCGCTATATAAAAACTATAATAATAATAAGCAAAGAAAATAAACAATTTCGACTTAGTTCTGGGATATAACGAAAAACCACTTTGCTGGGGATGACCGGATGATGATGCATTCTATAAATGCATTTAAAAAGCGATTACGGTAACATTCACAAAAATATGATGTAGTTATTAATGATTCTGTTGGTGACGCAGATACTGAAGGGTTGTCTAAAGAAGAAGCGCTGCCTCACATTCCAACGTTGGAAGTTAACCAGAAGTCAGAAGATAATATTTTGGCGCAGGTCAAAATAAACCCCGATCTTAGTTCTGTATAGAAAAAAAAAACAGGCTGACGATATTCCTAATGAGTTTAGGGACATTATCTCAGATTCGCCTGGTAGAGCCAAAGTAGAGAAATTTACTATTACATTAACCGATACAAAGCCTATAGCACTAAAGCCATACGCGGTTCCCATACACAAGAGGGATACAATTTAAACAGGAAGTTGACAGCATATTTGAATTAGGAATAATAGGTCTCATGAACTCGCCATATGCAGCCCGGTAGTCACTATTAAAAAGAAAGATTTGTCGTTGAGACCATGTATAGACTTCAGAAATGTTTGTAAAATGTTTTACATGTTTCGGAGGTTCCTTTAGAGTTGAAGATAATTACTTCCTAGTCCAAACCTCCCGCAGGACGACGGGGGATGGGAGCGGGCAGGGTTTGAACCCTGGACCATCGATAAATCTGATCGACAGTCCAGCGAGCAAACCTCACGACCAGGCAGCCATCTGAAAACTGAACAATGTAGATTCCTGCTGAAGTGATACTTGAGTAAGAGGAGCTGTTTAACATATAGTATAAAGCCAAATATTTAACTTTTGTTGATCTTAATAAGGGTTAATGGCAGATTCCCATTAGTGAGGATAGTAAACTGTACACAGCATTTCGTGTATTGGGGGAACATTCTATGTTTCATTATCTGCCTTTCGGATTAAGTAGTGCTTCAAGCTAAAAGCATGACATTGCCCTAAATAAAAACAATTGGTTAAAATATTTGTAATCGCACAGATTTATTATTGTTATTCTAAATCTATTACAAATTTAATTACATGACTGATACAAACTAATTGGTGCAGCTATGCTTAAAATAATATTTTTTTGATAAAGTATTTTTGATATTTTACAAGTTATGCCATTTAAAAAGAGGATGGCTTAACAGAAGAGCGCTTTCCGTTCCCGGAAGCACTATAAACTCGTCGTCAGCTTTCACTCACTGTCAAAGCAGCTGACAGCAGATGCTCTCTGAAAGTGACAGCTGGAGAGCCCTCACGAAATCCGCAAGACACAATTGGAAGACCCAAAGAAAAGTCTTGCTGAAGACAGGCGCAGAAAACGTACAGACATTCTGTCTGCATTACACAAAAAACTTACCAAACAAAATTGAACTTCTTAATAGATCTATATAAACAATATATCAGATTCTGCTTATTTGATGTTAATTAAAGGATTTTTAACAAATAAATGTAATGATAATTGCTTTGAATCAACTCTTCGTCAAAGCGTTTTCCAATTTCCATTATTTGACAAGCCAAGAAAGTTTCTTCTATAGTAATATAGTGCGCTACCCTAAAGAAATAAAACTATTAAAAAATATTGTTAAGAGATCTAGGGAGATCAAGGTTTAAAATTACTTACGAATCTCGTTTGAGTTGTTTGAGAGAAATTGTGTGTTACAAAATATATTCGAAGCTGCTTAAGTGTTTATCCAACTACGTCTGCAGGTGTGCCAGGTTTTATGCTTGGGTGGTTTTTAGGTCCAAAGTTCAAGGTCTGTTGATCACGGTGTGTTGAAGTGCATCTTTTAGAATCTAACAGTGTCTTAAATGAAAGACACGGTGATAAATGCATAGTTCTTATTCCATATGCTAGGACTAATTTATACAAATACTCCTTCTTCCCTAATGCTATTAGAGAATAGAATGGATTGCCTGAATCAGTCAGGAAAACCAACAACTTGGCATAGTTTAAGTCTTTAAGTAGTACATAGTTATTTTCTATATTCGAGGAAGGTCTTCAAATTACCAGATCTTTTGTACCTATCAATCCTACAAGAAGAATCTTATCCTAGCCTTTTCTTGTCAGGGCCGGATTTAAGCAAACGCAGGCGTTGCTGCAGCCCTGGGCACTCCACAAGATACGGGCCTGCAAAATAAATGTTATAAAAAAATATCCGAATTTTGATGGGGCAGAGACTTGTAAGTTTTAAAAATTTATTGATTAATTCCTTACTTCTCTGATGTATTCCTATAACTTCTTTACACATTCTTACCGAAAACATGTTTAATATTATTGATGACATTACATATACAGTGTACATATGTGCGAGATAAAATGCAAACACAGCTCCGGCCTTGCACTCTACAAACTCAAAAAAGATATACATTTTGCCCCCAAATATATACTGTTATAATATTGCCATGTAAAACAAGATATTTCAGAAGGTGTGCACTGTTTAAGACTAGACTAAAATTTTTACCCAAGTCGAGATCTGATGAAGATGCTGTGCTCAAGGCAGATGTTGTATGTATGATGACACCATATAAATAAACATGTATATCGTTGAGTTGCATCCTTCAGCTATTACAATACATATTGTTACGACCTCATTGCAAGTCTAGCTAGCGCACCTCTAGTGAACGGACTTTAACATGATGTTTACAAAAGGAAAGTAACGATTTCCGCCCAAGGCTAGAAGTGGGAAATAAAGACACTGTAGTTAGTGAAGATGTTATTTGTGTACTTGTGATGTCTTATGAATAAATATATGTCTAGTTGAGTTGGCCTTGTCTCTTATATTATTACAATATTTTGTTTCTAAAATTAAATAAAAAAAATACTCAATTCCTTTCTTAAGACAGACTGGGATTTTAAACTTCGGGATATTTAAGACGTCACTGGGATTACCAAACTCTAAAGAGTCAGTGACATTAGTTGGGATAAGTAAAGGCTGTTGGTCATTATGCTGGCCACATGACAGCCTCGGGCGCCTCTAATATCAACTCTAATGACACAACAAAGGAAGGATAGTTAAAATTACTTCCAGCATAGATAATATGAGCGGTGGCTTACCATTAAAGTGGTTGGCTTCTGAACCGGAGGTCCCGGGTTTGAATCCCGGTGAAGACTGGGATTTTTATTTCGGGATCCTTGGGCGCCTCTGAGTCCACCCAGCTCTAATGGGTACCTGACATTAGTTGGGGGAAAGTAAGGGCGGTTGGTCGTTGTGCTGGCCACATAACATCCTCGTTAACCGTAGGCCACAGAATCATATGACCTTTACATCATCTGCCTTATAGACCACAAGTTCTGAAAGGGGGTACTAGCTAACATAGATAATAATAAGTTCTTTGCGCTCTGTGTCTCAATATCAAAGTATATATATTTAAAATTAATTTTATCGAAACTGTTACATATTTTCTAAATCTTATTTTTACTATTTATTCTAATTATTTATACAAATAGGTATATTCAAAATGCTAGAAATAAATGGGCCCTTTTTTTTTTTTTTTTTTTTTTTCAAATCTTGTTCAATCTATAAGAGTCATTTCATGCGAAACTTTGAAATTTATACTTTTAAGACATTTAATAAAATAGAAGGCTGCCTCATCGTATGTCATGCACTCTTAACTGTCCACTCGATAGTCCCGGGTTCGAACCGTCCATCGTGGAGATTGGTCTAGGATGTACTAATCGTTAATTCTGAAAGAACATCAGAAACATGTGAAGTAATGGATGTTGACTTGTACAGCTTAAGTTATTACTGTGTCAGTTTCATTACATTCGTGTTGGTCTTCATGTGTCAACGTTTAGGAAGCCATAGCCATGTACTCTCCAAGCTGGAATAGCTGGATAGTCTAAGAGCTGAGCCGAAGCTCTTCGTGCTCTAAGTTTGAAAAAAAACCTGTCTGAATCCGTCCGAGAACAAAAACAAACTGTTAAAAAAAAACCTGCGGACCTCACAGGTCTGTCTGGGAGCGACCCGAGTCAATGTCTATAGGGCATTGCTGTTTCCAATAGCACTAAGTGGTACCGGGGGCCTCCACCATTTACATTCGTTGTACCAAGCTAAATGTGCAGGATCCCCCATTAGTGAGACGGTCCCTTGAGTAACAGCGCATGGATTAGGTGACAGTTTGTGGGAGCTTTCTTACAACTCCGCTACATTGCAATGGGCAGACTCTTGTCTTTCCCGTAGGCACCCCACACGGGGGTCCTGTTTGTTACTTTTTTTGCCTAGCTCACCTCCCCTAGTGAGCCGTTTCCACGCCGGCGCCACGGTGAGGCAAAGTAACTTGCGCGGCGACCTGGAATAGCAGAAGGTGTACCAGTACGTTATCTGGTTTTATTTCTCACTTGTCTTATCTTGGTTCATTGTTACGTTTTCACCTTTGTATTTATCACCCTTTAAACTTTTGCATTGAAATATGAGAAGAGTGTGTGTGTGTGTGTGTGTGTGTATTTGAGAGGGAATGTTTTACTATTTCAAGCAGAGAAAATGCTGAAAAGTCTCTTGAACTTTTAAGCAAATGTCCCCACACCTTTTTTTCAACACTTTTTTTTTCTTCCTGTCTCTAATCAAGGTTGTATGTAATGCTATAATACGCATACCACATACGTTTTTGTCTGTCTTCCTGATTTTCTATCCTTGTCATTCTTTCTAACTATGTCTCTCTCTTTCTCCCTCCTTCTCTGTCTCTCCTTTTAAGTGTGTCTTTTTCTCTCTCTATCTTTCAAGGCTTTAAAAAAAAATTTGTTCCGTCTTCTCCTCTTTCTCCATGTATGTTTTATCAACTCTGTCTGTCTGTCAGTCTGTCTGTCAGTCTGTCTGGTACCAAATCTGAACACTTTATTTCTCTCACCTCCCATTCATCGATCAAGTCAAAACTTTCCACATGTATTCCAGGTTAGTAACAACTTACGAAACTGTTATAAAACATACCTATATTTATTGGTATTATTTTTTTCCTTTTATATACCTTATTGTTTTAAACTCTGTTACTGATTGATTTATTAAAAATTAATAGTATTTATACACAGAAATTAATCTGTGTAGCATCATTATGAATAGCATGAGCGTGTCTGTGTGTATGTACGAAGCCACCAACCATATAGGCTGTGTGTTGGAGGGTCACTGTAAAATATGTTAGCATATATTTTACTAGTTACTTATGTAAATCTCTCATCTGGCGTGTATGGTGGTTGAATGTATGTGTTCAAGAATTTCGACCAACAATCGGTCATCAGACTTGCATTTTTCAAGAATTTCGACCAACAATCGGTCATGAGACTTGTATTTTTAAGTATTTTTAAGTCCAAAGACTTTCTGGTTCTTGCTTCAAGAACTTAATACTGATAGCTGTTAGTTAATTGTTGGAATCTGAAGCGTAGTAGGTCATATATTTATTAATCCGTTTGCGGCAAAAGATATTTTATTAACACCAGGAACATCCATTACACCTACATTATTGATGTTTAGATCTACTGATAAATAGATCAAAGAGCATTAGGAAACCAAATATAGACAAAAACTCATCCTCATCCTACCTACCAAAAAAGAATCATAAATGGATTTTGTGTTTGATTGATTGTAACAACCTGGTCAGATAGACGTAGTGAACCTACACATGTTGTCCTAGTGTAGTGTGTATAGATGATTGTGTTGACCTTCACGCGTTTTTGTTCCTTTGGACATAAACAATAGTGTTTAGTGTGCAGGCAAAAAAAAAAAAAAGATAACACACTGGCATGGTCAGTCAAGCAAATAGATAGGCTAAATTATCCGTACACTAGTAACAGAGGTCAAGTGTTTCTGAACATTCCAGCATATTATGGTGCTTTAGATCAATTTATTTTCTGTGATGTTAAATTTTTCTGTAAGGTTTTTCTTTAAGCCCTATACATTATTATTAAGTCAATAGAATTAAGCAATGAAATTAGCTTTCTTTCTAAAGGTTTTAAGACTAGGAAAAAAATACATACACACATACATTTCTCTCCAAGTAAACAAACTTAGTGTCATCATCTGTTGACCTAGAGACAATGTCAATACGTCTTAACAATTTGCGTTAATCCATTCTGGCTTAAGTAAGGTCAATGTCTATTAATACATTGTCATGGGTTAAACAAATAAGAAGTTAAGGGTGTTGAGTCTCTTGAGCCCTCCCTTAAAGATACCACTGGTCAGTGTCTGTTTGGCTTGTAGTCCAGCCTCCTAATTGAGACTTAACTCAAAGTAAACAAACTTATTACCCAGCCAATAGTATAAAAGGTGTGGCTTGTGGTCCTTTGACCCTTTGATTGACAACCGTTCTCATAATAAACAAACCCAAACCAGATTAACCTTATAGAGAGATGGCTTGTAGTCCCGCCCCCTAATAAAAATTCTTCTCCAAGTAAACAAACTTAGTTCCCTCTTAAGATAGACAGTGTCAACACGTTGACATCTGGCTTAATGTGGTCAGCTGCCTATCTGTGATATCAATGTTATGGACTAAACAAACAAAAGGGGGTGGGGGTTGCTCATCTCTACCTCTGCAGATATACCCGCACATCTAGACAGATTATCAGCGTGACGTAGTTAATGAATATTACATGTTTACTAGAACACTCAAAGGTCAAAACAAGCTTTTAAAATGTGCCAGACATCGCTGCTATGTATGTAATGCGATCTTACAATGTACAGTTTTATTTCTATTTAGATTTACACGCCTTGTATTTGTACTAAAAAAAACAAATTCTTTTATTTGAAACAAAAAAAAAGTTAATGTATGTCAGAACTGACATTATTTCATCATGTCCACTTTGTGAATATTTGTATATTTTTATCAACATGGAGATTTAGTTTAAACTTCTTGTTGGACATCGTTTATCAGCGTCGACAATCTTTATATTGTTTGTCTTTCGCCTGTGTTGTTTCGATATTTAAGTGTTACCTCCGTATGGCGTATCTGCAAAAGACTTAGCGCGCGGAGGCGCCTAACAATATTAAAAGAAATACAGGTACTACGTTGTAGTTTTTACTATCCGGTTTACTATCCGGTAGTGATATTCGACCGGAGCCGAATAGTGCCGGATAGTGAAAAAGTGCCGAATATTCGGCCGGAGCTGGAGCCAGAGCGACTATCCGGTACACCCCTAGTAACAAGGCATGAATCTACATAAAAACAATATCCAACTAGTGAAATATTGGAAATTTATTAATTTTTTTTTAATAGAGATAATAAAAACAACAACAGTATTTAGCTAAATATGGCTTTAAATGTAAAGTTATCTCCCTTAGATAAGCTTTTTTTTTTGTATTTGTAAAAAATTATTAAACAAAAGTTTTCTTTTATTCAATAGTATTTTATTTCAAACTGTGTCATTTCTTTGCCTCATTCTATCTCTTTTTTTTTTCTTTAGCTGTTTTCTTCTGTATGATCTCTTTTTTTTTAAATGTTGTATTGAAATGTAGAAGATTTCTTATTTGCCCATGAAGAACAAACAACCTTTTAGATCTACTTAAGCCAGATCTTTAATAACTTAGAGCCAAGTACAAAAGACGATAAATTACAACTTATGTTAACTACTATCGAACATCAATAGGCCCTATATCGTCTTCATTCTCTTCTTTTTCTTCGTCGTTCTCGGACCATAAATCAATTATCAATCAATTAGTCAATAAGAGAATCAATATTGTCAAATATTTTCTTTCAATGTTTTTTTTCTTGTGTGTGCTCTTCTTTGTTTTCAATTCATCATTGCTTCTCTTTCTGACTATTTGCGACTTCTATGTAGTTCGTTCTTAGTCCTTTCTCTTATCTTTGATACAGAATGAGTTTTGAAATGCTTTGTTAAATCTAAATAACTTCGAAGTTATTAGCCTGTAGGCTTACATATATAACACTTTATGCTAAAGATGTGTAGAATAGTAAAAAATCTATGGTTTCCTGTCATTAAATCGTATAAGATGGCTTAGGACATTAATGATCAGTAAATAAAAAAAAGTAAAGTTACCCTTTCAGACCATGCGATCTACAGGGCAGATGATGTAAAAACTATCTTTTTTTACTGTAAGCCACTGTTAACGAGGTTTGCTTTTGCCAAACTAATGTCAGGTACCCATTAGAACTGGATAAACTCAGAGACGACATATTGTTCCCGAAATTAGAAATCTCAGTCTTACCTGGATTCGCACCCTGGACCCTCCACTTCGGCCAGAAAGGGCGCGAATTTAAGATTTGCGTCTCTTAGATTTTACAAAACATACAACTGGGTTTTGGGTAGCCGTGTGAAATTATGCACTTTGTATTGATTTCGTAATCGAAGACAGTGCCTATATATAAAGAGCTGGCAAGAATGTAGAACAGTATTTGAGACACATTTGTACTGATAAAAAACCTATAAAAATATGTGTTTGTAGGTGTGAGTCAAGTCAACTGTCAACTACATCACGCTAAGGTCAATGCTAATCAACAGCCACAGAGAGGAGTGGCTCAACCAATGGGCAACAGGAAACACAGGCAGAGCCATGTACAAGGAAATAACTATGCCTAACAAACTGGACAGTATTAATTTCATCCCCTGCAAAGAGCTATGTACAATCTTCCAACTAAGAACAGGACATACACCTCATTTAAATTATCATCTTAATAAAATAAATCCCACACAACTCCCCCTTTGTAGACACTGCACTCACCCTTATGAAACTGTAAACCATATCTTTTTGTATGCCCTTTCCTAATCCACCTTAGGCAGACCCTACTACCACTACAGCCCAACATAACCAGCACCCTGTATAGCAGTGCTGAACAATTGAAGAAAACAGCAAACTTTTTTTCTTTGGCACAGTCTGCAAAAGAGCTGACAGCTCAGCAGCAATAAAGCTGGTTAGAAGAAGAAGAGTCTTTAAGTGTGCGTTTGTGAAAATTCACTTGATCTGTGTTGATGTGTCGTAACAGCTTCCTTAAACAGTCGAGACGTGTAACAGAAGCAGTCTAAGAATCTAATATTCTTGCTGTGTGATGTAGGTTAGGGCGTCTTCTGTTTTCAATGTCTTTTAAACATTAACCAAGTAGCCTCAGCAGTTTTTCTTGGCGTGCTGTAAATCTCTTGCCCAAATCCAAACAATTAAGGTGTTTTAAAACGTAGACAGAACGTCATTCACGGCTAAAGTAACTAAGTGACTTATATTAGCTAAGGCAGGTAACAGATCTATTTCTGAAAGGCCACCGGCAGAGGTCGCTGTACATTTCAAAACATATCAGTTTCCTTCTGCTGTCTCAAGCACTACAGATGAATTATCTGGACGTTGTCCATAATATTTCTAAATATTCTCAATTAACAGAATGTCTACAACAAGAATTCAAAGCTACGTGTGTCTATTAGAGCAGATATATTGATTTGTAATGCAGGATGCTGATAGAGATTTTTTATTGATCATATGACAAACGGCATTTAGGTAAGTCCAATTTTTAAATTTTTGTAACAGCTATTTCTCATGGCACGCAGTTAAAAGCCTGTGTATCGTATAAATTAATACTCACGTATAATATATATAGCTACTCCTTCGTGGTCTAAGATAAGCACATTTCTAATTTTCTTTGAAGAAAAGGATGATTTTAAAGTCAAATCCTCAATTTGAAAGTGCGGTCTAATACGTGGTATGGGTAGGTTTGATCAGCCTTTTTGTTGGCTCACCCTGGTCACTCTTCTTGCTTCAAATCTTCAGACTCCTAGACTTACAGCTTCACGACATGAGGAGCGAACGAGAGATTGAGCTTCCCAGCCCTAGTTATCAAAATCACACCCTATGATTGCGCCCTTAGTGTGTCCTTATTGCGTTTGGATTGACCCCCATAGGAGCACCTTCCTGCACACAGCTACCCGTACAGAAATCGTTTGGGAAGTTGTCTGGCTATGCGTCAATGTGACCCACGGGATCCTTTTACTGTTGCCTTGATATTGTACATGTTGGACAGCTGTTGGGTTTTAGTATCTGATGTGTGGTCAGATCAATTGTTATGATACTTGGTTCAGGCTGTATTGGAGTCAACCTCAATTACTCAGCAGGCGTTTGGGTTTTAGTGTTCGGGTGTATTCAATGCAGTTGACTATCCAACACATGCAAGAACAAGACACATCGATATAACTAGTGACAGAAGAGATGAATGCTGGTGAACACTTTAAATAATACTTTAATAACGAAAATAGGCCACAGTCAAAGTCTCAGTACTGATAGTAAACACGTCTATACCCTAGAGATTCTATCTTTAACTGACTTTTAGTCTCTAACACAATGGTCTTCAACCTTTTTTGGCCTACCGCCCCCTTTTCGTATTTTTTTCAATAAAAAATTCCGCCAGCTCCCCCCTCTAAGAAAAACATGTGAATCGTGAGAAGGCAAATATGAACAAAATATCATCAATTTATTAATTTTTATGCAATCAATAACACGTATCCTGCACGGGAGACGACCGCATGCCAAAGGCGATCTTCTTTGGCAAGCTTAGAGTAGGAGTAGTTACAGAGGTGCCCACCTCGTTAGCGCTATAAAGATCCACTCAGGCGCCATTTCACCCTCACTGGCATAGAGGAAAGTACCTAACAGCATTCCCTAGCAGCAGATGTCCTCTGAAAGAGGCAGCTGGAGAGTTGTCACAAAAGCTGCGGGACAAACATTTGAGACTCAAAGCAACGTCATTATTGAAGACAGGTGCAAAAGATGGAAAGAAAACTTAAATTGACCGCTAGCAGACGAAATTCGAAATATTATGCAAGTCGCAACTAGGTTTGCGTAGTTATGTGAAACACTGCACTTAGTCTTAATCTTCGGAATCGAAGGCATTGCCAATATTATCATTATAACAAAATTATGTCAAATAATTTGCAGTGATTACACACAAAAATTAATGTCATTGTCATGACTTTCTTTCAAATCCTAAGAATAGTCTCCTTTTAAATTGTTGAATATTAGGGCCTACTATTTTTCGGTTTAATTGTAAATGTGTTTATATTTTTAATTAAACATTATTATTGCTGACCTTCCTACAAAGTGAAATTAAGCTAATGGGAACCCCGTGCCTCCTGCAGTCTGACAATATTAGAAATTTCAAGCTTTAAATTAGTCAAAGCAAGGCGAAGGTCTCATCTAGTGGCTATATCCAGCCTATTTCTTTGCTTATTCATTAAGTTTGTTATGCACTAAGTCTAGGTTAACCATGTATGTTGATGGAAAAGCTAAAACATAATTCCATTTTCGACCAAAGTTTTGGGATTTTACTGAAACATTCAAATGCAGCCACATCTCTGTTGTGCCTCCTATGTTAGCATTCTTTTTACTGAAGACATAATTTTTGTAAACCTATATTTGAGTTTGAGTTTTGAGGCACACCTGCAACTCAATTTGAACATCGGTAACAGATGTTTAATAATTGTTATTTATATTTAATTTTATTATTATTTATTTATTTACATCCTAGAAGCGAATCGTAATTTCTTCATAGCGCATTGTTATGTGAATTGCAGATGTCGGTGTCTTTAGGCAGTAATTCATTTTTTAACAAACAAGTTACGTGAGATTGTAAAACTCTTTAAATAGATTTATATATGACTTATCTTCGAGTCTGAAGATCAGTGATGAATGCAGTATTTCCCATAGCTACACAGCCCTAACTGTGACCTACATATTGTGCCACACACTCAGGGCAAGCATAACCATTGTCCGCAGGTGGTCGAAAACCAGAAAATTTCTCATAAACTACAACATGTAGCTCAATATTACTGGGCATTTTTATGATGCCAATTACTTTGTAAGTTCTTAACATGACATTTTTTTTTTCGAAATACTGTTCAGTTTCGATTAAGACATCATCTTATGACCTGTACATTCTAAGCGGCTATCACTATTAAACAGTTCAAATAGGCATAAGAAAATGACAAAAAACAAAAACAAACAGAGAATCTTTATGTACCAAACAACAATCAGTTTTGAGACTTGGTTGAGATGCTTGACAAAATTGACCTAACCATATAAGAACTTTGACGAATTCTAACGTCGAGGCTCATGTCCAGTACCTCAGATATAGGATTCAAAACGAGATTATGGACCTGATGGTTTATTTTCCCATCATCCTTAATTGCACGATTGATGTTAGCCACAAAGATGCCGTTTACATAGCATTTTGTGGAGTTATGAGATTCAGAAGTTAAGCTGGAGAAAAATTCCAGTTTATGTAGTTTAAAGGTCAATAGTACAGTACTTACGTAAGGTGGTATGTTTAGTATTTAAAAAGGACTTCAGTGTGAGTGGCGAACGATCCTGTTAGCTTGACATGTTACGATATATCCACAATATCTAGTCTACCCTTCCAGCGCAGGGCCCCGCATTTGACATTCGCCTAGCGCCCCACGCACTGGTAAGGCCGCCTCTGATAACAATCTAAGAGCCTAACATCTAACATCTTTTTCATTATTTGTTTATTTTTTTATCTAGTGGCAATTCACTAAAACTCTTTGCAATATTCCATTTCATAACACTCTGTCAATGTTTTTGTTGAAAAAAAAGATTAAATTATTCTATTTGAATGCTAGCTTTAACGTTTTTCTTAATTAACATTTACATATCAAATATTAACATATGTTGTTATGAGAGACTTGAATCTAAAAGACGTATTATCCACTTTGTTTAACAAATCATGAACGTTTATGCGCTCAAGATCTAAGTAAACTAGATACCCTTCCATTTCAGCAGAAGAGTAAGAATTTTAAAATAGAAAATGGGATTCCCAAACTTAGATTCTAAAGTTAAATCAGAAGCAATCTAATTAGGCCTATACTTTGTGTATATTTAGTTTGCTAGCTTTAATTTTCAAGAATTGTTTTATTTGTTTTGTTTCAGTGCACCTTTAGTTTCTTCTTTCCCCCTTTATACTCAGCGCCCCCTTACCGCCCCTTTTTGTGCCCAGCGCCCCCCTACCGCCCCTTTGGCTCCCAGCGCCCCCCAAAATCTCGAAAACGCCCCCAAGGGGGCGATATCGCCCCCGTTGAAGAACACTGCTCTAACATAACACATCCCAAACGTCACTAGTCCAGTTCAATATGCGTCTTCTATGGTGCGTCGCTAAATTACTACATCTAACAATTGAGTACCTAACACAATGCACCTTATGCACCTTTCCTTAGACAGCGTAGGTGGAAGGAGTTAAGTTTTTTGATGTGACGGGAATATACGTTGCAGGACTCTGATGCATATAAGAGGAGGGAAGAACTGCAGCACTGTATATTTTCAGTTATGTAGATATGAATTCTCTCCCTTGATGAAAATGTAGGTATAAATAGCCACGCCGTCGAAATACTTTTGAAAAAGGGTACAATTGATCCATTCAACTGGAGTTAATCAATTTTAATAATTTTGTCCAATCTTACTTGGTTTCCGGTTTTTCCTAAATTCATTTTAAAAATGTATGCTATTTAATAGATTTATTGTAATAGACTACTAATTATTATTTAAAGTTTCATATAGTTTAGTTACTTTTGTTCTAATTGTAAGTAATTATAAGATTAAAATTTTAAATATTCAGATTTCCTTATATCGGCAATACTTGATATTAGATGTAAACTAGTACTAAACTCTAGATGTTTGTACTATCACTTTAATGGATACTAAGGGAAGTAACTGATCTCTTATCTAGTGACACAGTATTAATGGGTTAATTACCTTGCCTTGTTAATCCCAATTTGTGGACATGATTAAAATCGCGACTTTTATTTCAAGTTTAAGCTTATCGGTTGTCAACGAAAATGTTTTATTGATTCAATTTCCAAGTAATATTTATTTCACGAAAAGCTTGACCTAGTTTTTTTTTTACAAATTAAATCGTTAATCATTTTTTTATTTTAGTGGGGTATCCATTACAGATGACATAACTACGAAGAAAGCCGTTAATCATTCACCAATCCATTTATATATACATTATAATATTTTTTTTTTCAGGAATATCACCAGGAAAGATATAAGTTGTCTGAGGTTACTAAAGCTATATCTGCACATTCTGGTTCATCTAGGAACAGACGTCTTGACGAGAGCTTTGAAAATGACAAAACATCAAACGCAAAGTCTTCAAAAAGCAAGTGTTTGATCAGCCTGTTATAGAGTTAGGTCTCTACGTGGTCAACAACCATCTTGTCACAGTATGAATTGGTAGTTAGATAAATGTGGACTTAGCAAACTTTGTTCAACATTTTTCTAAAATATTCTCAACCTAGCCCAGGGGTCGGCAACCCGCGGCTCGCGAGCCGCATGCGGCTCTTTGCGTGTGAAGCTGCGGCTCTTTAGTTCTACACGTAATTATTATTAATTTTATTGAAACATTTTTAAAAGTAGTTCTGAATAGTTTAAAGAGGATTAGGCACATATTCTATCTCTCAGCTACTTGTACTGGCTTTTCACCACACCCCTCCCCCAATACACGCGTCGTCTATGTTACCAGTCCGTCAGAAGCTCTCGAATGGACGCCATGGTCGAATTTTTCTATGTAGGTTTCAATTAGCTTTCGACGCAAGACTACGTGCTTTGGCTGTGACGTAAATTTTGTTGTTTCAAGTAAATGAGTTAGAAGCGATTATGTTCTTAATCTTACATGCAATCTACAAGTAATGCTAATCGGGCAAGCTTTGTGGTACCACTAGAAATTGTACAAAAAGGCAAACCATTTATAGATGGGGAGTATGTCAAAGACTGCTTCGTATGTTCATCTGAAGAACTGCTGATTTAAAAAAAACACCAAAAATCTTGAAAAAAAAAATCAAAGACAGTGCACAAGTTGCTCATTTAGTAGTTATATGTCTTATTATGGTCCAAAAGAATAACTTAAAGGATTCCTACCTCGGGACAAACTGGAGGGAAAGATATTCTTCTTCTTCTTCTTCTTCTAACCAGCTTTTTACTGTTGAGCTGTCATCTCTTTTGCAGACTGTGCCAAGGAAAAATAGTATGCTGTATTTTTCAGTTGTTCAGCACTGCCATAAAGCGTGTTGGTTATGTTAGGCTGTAGTGGTAGTAGGGTCTACCAAAGGTGGATTAGGAGAGGGCATTCCAAAAGGATATGGTTTACGGTTTCATAAGGGTGGGCGCAGTGTCTACAAAGGGGGAGTTGTGTGGGATTTATTTTATTGAGGGAATGATATAGTGTTTATCGTACAATAAACTTAAATAAAATCATTTCAATAGCAACTGATGAAGCCAAAAATATGACAGGAAAAAATAAAGGGTAACAACGATTCTTAATAGCAAAATAAACCACGAAATCCTTACGTTTCACTGAATAATACACACAAGAAGCAATATGTACCCAAAACGATTCGAACCAAAAATAGTTGAGGTAGTGAATTCGACAATCAAGATTGTTAACAGCATCTTGTCCAAAGCAATCTACCGTCGTCAAATTAAAGAATTCTTAAACAAAATGGAAACTCAGTATTTTGAGCTCCTTCTTCCTAATAAAGTGCGATAGCTTTCCAAAGATAATGAGACGTTTTGCTTTGTGCTTGAATGAATTAAATACATTAGAAAACGACAAATATTTGCAAACATTTTATTTTATGGTTGATATAAAAGAGAAATTAAATGAGCTGAAACTAAAACTGCAAGGAAAGGGAAAGCCATCCTATGTTTTGGAGAAGAATTGGTTTGTTTTAAAGAAAAATTAACTTTTTTCGCAGAAGATATTGAGAGTTATGTCACTTCATTTTCAATGTCGAAAGCAGTATCGCAATAAAATCAGAGCTACTGTTGACACGAATTATTTGAGCACAGTTAAAAAAGATAAGATAATTTTTTTGACAGATTTGAGCAGTTCAAAACCAACAAAACCATTTAACCATTCCTAGTAAATCCTCTCAACACAAAGTTACAAATCCACATTTATCCATTAGGAATTGATACGGGATTTCTAGCTTTGTGGAGTGGAAAATTTATAGAGTTAAAAAATCAAGTTAGAAAAGTTAGAGCTCCAGAAATGTATGAAGGTAATGCAACAAAAGTGGACAGTTTTCAAAGAAATGCCGCGAGTTGATTCGGCGCATGGAATAATCTTCCAAATTGCTACAGTGAGGGCATTTAGATTGCTGGCTATCTTCGGATCAACATATTCGTGCGAGAAAGCGTGTTTTTTTTTCATGAATACAATTAAAAGCAAAGTAAAAAGCCTACTAAAAATTGAAAGTTTAGAGTCGTGTTTCAAACAAGTTATGAGCCAAATGTATCTAACTTTCAAAATCAAAGGGAA